>JAJOZX010000289.1:395000-642500 GCA_023014485.1 Bathynomus jamesi
GTTTTCTGAAAAGGAAACCAAACTGCCTTATAACAGCCTAATTTGAAATAGATGATTGAACTTGAAAAAGGAATGCAATTTAATGCACTTTACTATGAAACACTGATCAAACCTGAAGAGAAATCAGCAACATAGCTAGCTAAATAGATTTGAAACACAATCATAATCCTATAGACTCACTATTTAGAGCTTTGAAAAGATTAAACTGTCCAACAACTTCACCCTCAAGTCTCTTTCTAAAACAAAAAACCAGCAGATTTATTTCATGAGGCAGCCGGTACGGTTTATGGTTGTAGTGGTTTGAAAATACGGAAGATATATCCGTACAAAACTTGAACCAACCGTTTGTTAAATAATTAATGAAAGGATTGAATATAATGAGAAATAATAAATAATTAAGTAAGGAGGAAAATAAATCTAATAGTAGACTCGTGCTGCAGCACATACCTATTGTAACTCAGTTTATGGAAATATTGTTGAACTGTTCAATGGGACAAATTTGTATTATTATTTGATACGTCTCAGCCCTTGCGCGTGCAGGGTTTGAAGATTATCTCTCGTACAAGAGCCCTTTGGGATTATAAAATGTTATAAAATGTTACATTTGTAAAGTCGAGATTTCGAGTTCTCTGTTCTTCATTTCTGACCACTGCCTGACTGCCCACTCATGTGATGATGGGTAAATAGTAATACGAGTATAACAAGAACATCAAATGTCCTTTGTACATTTAATTCTTTGGTAGGTTCCTTTTACAGTATTCTGGTGCTCTCTCTCTCTCTCTCTCTCTCTCTCTCTCTCTCTCTCTCTCTCTCTCTCTCTCTGGTGGAATGTTGACAGAAAAAAAGGCGAGAAAGATTTCGATAGGAATGTGGGTTAAAGAAAATTGACACCTCCCGTACGACGATTTGACTTCAGTTTTTATTGAACAACAAAGAATACAAAGAATAATCCTTACAAAGACTAAGCGAATAACACTGAAATTCGTCATCATTTGTTCAGAAAGAATTTTGCTCACGCAGATTTACTTCAATACACACACATACACGCACATGATGAATCATCGCACGGAATATCTGAAAGGTTGAAAGGTTATATAATATATATATATATATATATAACTTATATATATATATATAGAGAGAGAGAGAGAGAAGGGGGGGGGCAGACAAAGAAATAGACAGAGAAATTCCTTCTTCCTCGCCATTTGCAGACATCTTAGAATCATCAGGAAGCGAAAAACGCACGTGGTATTCAAGGAAACAGAAACAAAAGGACCCTTGTGTCTTCCCAAAAAGGCCCGCGGAAAGTTAGCATCTTACGAGCCTATATAAGGCAGAGTTCACTGGAATTCACCCTCCTTCCGATATTTACTTCTCCTTGTGAATCTCACCTCACGTAGCGTCGCTTCGACCCCAGCCGGCCTCAGTCCTTCAAGTCACATTTCAACCATCCAAGAAACGAAGTAACAGTTGAGGCGACTCTACATTTCCATCCTACAAGAAACAACATCACTGCTGTAGGCGTTTTCCGTTGGCCCCTCTGCAACAAGTCTCTACCGGCTGTCAACACTCATCCTCTTGCCGGCAAGGCCAGTCTGACTACAGAAACACCCTTCGAGGCCCAGGTCTGTAAACCTCCTATTAAGCTACAAGCCACAAACCCATTTCGCTCTTCACTTATCCTTCACCACAACTCGATCGGCGCCCGTTCAACAAATATTTCAACAGGACCTGTACAGTCTCCAATCAGCGAAACGCAATACGGTCAACCTTCACCTAATTCTACAGTCTCCAGGGTAGGTCAACAAGGGCGAAGGCAATACGGTCAACCTACAAGTAGGTCTTCAATCTCCAGAGTTATTTATCATTTGCGGTAAGCCTCCTTTGCCTTCGTGTTAAGCAAATCCTGCGAAGCCTACACAGTGTAATCTCAGCGTCGCGATTAAGCTATATCCAAGTGTACGCAAGCAACCGGAAAACTAACTCTCTCATTAAGACCGCAGTAGGCCTATTCAAGTGTTGTACCAGTACCTTAATTTTGTATCACCCTGTTATTGTGTTCATTCGTGTAATTTACTTATCTTGCATATCATTGTTTCTGTGATCTTTTATGCATTTCATTCTTAACGACCTAATCCATTTACTGTACCAACCGTACGTGCATTATTTCAGTTATCAGTAGGCCCACATTGGTGACCCTAATTTCATATCATTTTAATCAGTAATTATAGTAAGCCTACTTTCTTAGCCACATCAAATCGGTGATCCGTAGGCCACTATATATATATATATATATATATATATATATATATATATATATATTAGTGATGGATCGAGTGGTCGGTTTTTCACAACCGCGGTTGCGGTTGTGTTTGCGGTTGTCGAATTTTTTCCAACCGCGGTTGCGGTTGCGGTTATCATATACTAGGAAAAATGCGTAATTATTAACTGGATTTAGCCACTATAGTGCGATTTAGCCACACTTGGTACATAATATATACTAAATAGTATTTATTTAGTAAATACCTTATGTTGAACACAAGTTTTGCAATACACCGCTACCGCTATTTGTGTGTTGCAAAACTTGTGTTCAACATAAGGTATTTACTAAATAAATACTATTTAAATGAAGTATATTCTAAACTTATATAGCTATTATGAAAGAATAGGTCAAATTAATTAAAACCATATTTTGCACTAAGTGTGTTACCAGGATGAGGGACGAGGACCCATCGCAGGGTTCATCCCACCTACCACTTTCCCCAGCCTCCACCCATTGGAAAGTTATGGATTATTATTCAATTGAAAAACGAGGACTGATGTTGTCAACTAGCAGCGAGTTGAGACTGCGCAGGTCCGTTTTAACACAGACCACTTCTTTACCCCCTTTTGGGGGGAGTCATGTTCGAGAAACCACCCCTTTGGCCAACCAAGGCCATTGACCAAGTTACACGAACCCGAGAGGTCCGTCGAGCAGGAATAAGCTTTATTGACTATTGTACTAAAGGCGATTTTAGTTTGAAGAAAATTAAATAAAAATAAATGTTACTTCATGGAGCTCACAGAGTAATAACTTAGAGCGCAGTTTAAACCAATTTTACTACGGCAGCCGTATGACGTCACGTTTAAGCACGCATAAGGAGACCCATCATTTTCTTTTTAAAAAAAGAAATATTTCTAATTAACCTAAAATTAAAATTAACTAAGCTTTTACAACCGCAACCGCACTTATGGAACGGCGGTTGCGGTTACGGTTGCGGTTGTGAATTTTTGTGCGGTTGTAGTGCGGTTGCGGTTATTCGATCCATCACTAATATATATATATATATATATATATATATATATATGTGTGTGTGTGTGTGTAGAGACCGACCAGAAATTCTTTTCCTCGCTGTTCGCAAACATCTGGGAAACATCAGAGACCGAACAAATGGTGTTGGTTCTTTTCCCAAAAAGGAACGCGAAAAACTACACGTCTTCTGAACCTGTATATAAGCCAGAGTTCACTAAAAATCGCCCTCACTCTGCTCGTTACTCCTTCTCCTGAATCTCCCCCTTCATGTAGCGCCGTTCGACCTCAGCCGGCCTCAGTCCCTCAAACAACAGTTCAACAATACACGAAGCGAATCAACACTTGAGGCGACCTACAATTTTATCCCGCCGGAAGCAAACATCACTCTACCGCCGTCATCCTTCTGGCACTAGCTTCACTCATCCTTCACCACAAATCGATCGGCGCCCTTTCAACAAGTCTATCACGGGCCCTCAACACATCCTCCTGCCGGTAGGTCAATACGTCCTCAGCAGGGGAGGATTAACTGTACTTGGGGCCTGAGGCTAATTTTATTTTGGGGGCCCTTTTCTATAGATTTTTATTAACAATACATGTACATGTACAGTACATTTACACGAATTATATGTACGGTGCTTAGGCTAATTGAGAAACGAACTTAAAAGAATCTTAACACAGTGTATTTTGCCGTTTGCTAAAACAAAACAATATTAAACAAACTTTACTTTAGGGCCTATAAAACATAGGGAATTTGTCAGTTTGTGTACTCTGTTTTATTTTGTCATATTTAATCAAAGAAGTTTGCGAAATCTCGAATTATATCATCGAAACTCAGCTGATTGGGGGCCTCCTCAAGCATGGGGGCCTGAGGCTTCAGCCTCCAATGGCGGATTATCATTTATCAGTGAGGCAATTGTCCTCAGATTATCTACGTCGAAACGCAGTGCGGGCAACCTTCACGTAGGACCTTGTCAGTCTTCAGAGTTACCTACGTC
Organism: Bathynomus jamesi; assembly: GCA_023014485.1. Lineage (NCBI taxonomy): Eukaryota > Metazoa > Arthropoda > Malacostraca > Isopoda > Cirolanidae > Bathynomus > Bathynomus jamesi. The sequence continues at coordinate 399,288 of JAJOZX010000289.1, forward strand.
GAAATCGCAGGTCGGTAAGCTTCTTGTAGGCCCCACTCGGCCTACAGTATTTTGTTACGTCGCGCTAGACTATTCAGGATTCAAAGCTGAGAAGTCCACAAACTCTGCCTAACCGAGTAGGCCCAAAAGTGTATGCAAACAACCGGCAAACTGAACAGGCCTACTGTATTCGTAATAGGAAAGTTAATTATTTTAACGTTTCAACCATCTTACCGTATTTTGTATCCGATTGTTTATTTGCTCTTTTATGCATTTCATTTTACTGACTTAATCCATTTACTGTACCATACCGTACTTTCATTATCTCAGTTATTATTGGTTTAATTACTTATTGTGTGTTCACTGCTACATATCTCATTAGCCTACCTAAATTAGTGTTTATCATAAATGTACTTAACGATTATACTGTGTAACTATTTCTTATTACTAATAATCAGTCACTTGTAATATACTGCAGTACAAATACCGTTATAGAATTGTTAATCACTGTGAACAAATAATTCATTGTTGTTTTGCGTTTAATTAGAAAAATAAAAGTAATTTCTCTCTCCTTATTAAATATTGTTTGTTTGGGCTGTATCCCAAACTGATGACCCCTAATTATTCATTTCAATATAATTCATTAATTATGGTAAGCCTACTTGATAGGCCACCACAAATTGTTGATCCGTAGGCCACGATATATATACAGTACATATATCAGGTTCAGTAATTCATATATAATTAGAGTTAGTCTAAGATTAAAGAAATATTACGAGTATTTCTTCTATTTTACCAGAGAACATAATATTGGTTATATTCCAATAAGTGTAATTAATTTTTATTACATATTCAATCATTACTTGTTCTCTCTCCGATTTTTAGTGACACCAATTAGATGGATTATTTTAACACTTTTTCAGACCTGTATCTTTTATGTCGACGGGAAATTCTAGCGATACTAAAAAACTAACTTAAACTAACCTAACCTAACTTCTTAATCTAACCCACACAATCCCGTAGCCAGGACTTCCCAAGGAGGGGGGGTCGAAGTTGTAGAAAGGCGGACCTTTTGATGCAAAGACCTAGTTACTGCGGAGTGGCTTTAGAGTAAAGTTTAGAGTAGGTTAGAGTAGCTTGTGATGGTTCAAAGGAAAAAAAAGCGAGTGTTTACTTACTAAATGATGTTATAACTTACGATGTGATATTATAATATATAACTATGGTAACAAAAGTAGACCTTTCCTGTCAAGGGGGGTCGCTCGAACACCCCCGACCCCCCCTGGCTACGGGCCTGCCACAATATCTTGTCGATTAAAGGTCACATGGAGAAAGTGATGTTCGTCAGCAGATTTTCAATTCTCACGATTTGAAAGTATGAATAAGTGAATTGTGTTCCTCTGACAAATTTACATTTTGTTAATGGTTAATTTAAATTTAAATTTAAAACTTATTAATTAAAACTTATTAATTAAATTAAGTTTTAAATTTAAATTTAATGGATGAATCGAGAAAATTTTGCTAAATGGAATGAAATGTCTGAGAGAGAAACTTCACTAAAAGTGAAATAAAGTCAATTTAACTTTTAATGACTTACTGTGCAATTTCACACTAACACTGTAAACAAAAACCAGTCACTGATTTAAGGGGAAACTTTGACGCAATAATATAATCAGTGAGGTGGGGCCAGAAGCTGGTAGAGCGCTCGAGTCAACTAATGCTGCCCATTCCGCTAATTTCTCGATTACCGCCAGCATTAACGGGAGACGAATCCCCGACCTCACTGTCTTCAGTTCACTTACAGGAAAGCGGTGTTATACACTGACCTGCCAAAGCTGGAAAACTTGGTAACCCATAACCTCCTACGTCCAAGACCCACTGGAATATTTTCTTTTATCCAGATGATGCAACTAATAATTTAAAACTACTAATAGGTTTTTCCATAGAGAAACCTTGGGTAGGGCAGCCGAGCCCTCCCGGTCGTTCCTTCAGTTTAATTACTGAAGCCAGTCATGGATTTACCTAAGAAGTGCCTAAGCAGGAAAAGAGGTAATAAGAGAAAGGGCAGAAGGGATTCCCTCTGGAATCCCTCTCCATCAATGTTATCTCATTTTATTCTTCGGCCAAGAATGAGAAACTCGAAAGTGGGAATCCGGAGGAGACAATTCTCAAATGGATCTATTCCTATTCTCACTGTATAGGAATTTTCCCTTTAAGTTATTTTCATAAAAAATACCCCTCAAAATTCGAATTCGCAAGTGCGCCATGGCTTCCAATTTTTTTTAAAATCTTTAATTTAATTTGGAGTTTCCACTTGGATCATTCCCACTTGGGGATCGCGAATGGAAATGACAATGACAGTGAGTAGCGAGTAATCCCTCTGGCTTCTCCTAACAAGGAGATAACCGGGAAAAGATAGCAGTTACTTACTTTCTTAACTAAATCACTGAACAGTTCGAGAGTGATTAACTGGGAAATTTTATACATTTTAGGAATCAAGCTTATGAATGAGCAGATGTAGCCTATAATTTGTTTTAAATTACTCCATAAGTTCAAAAAACAAATATTTATAAATTAACTGCAAATGATTCATAATATATACCGGGTGATTACAAATGATCTTCCCTATTTTAAACATTTATTAGGAAAAACCTATCAAAGCTACAGCGAAAAGCAAGATATACAAATAAACGAGAACTCAAAAAGTTTTATTTACAAGCTATTGAAATTCAACATGAGCTCCTTTCGTGGTTCTTTTTGAGGTTACAATATTCCTGAATGAGCAATTGCCTGCTCGTTGAATCAGTCGTGGGGGGGCCCATTCCTTGGCCGGCTCGTTCGTCCGATCTAACCCTCCTTGACTTCTTCCTCTGGGGTTATGTCAAAAATGAAGTTTTTGTTCTACCAATGGCAACAACTTTGGAACATTTGAAGGAAAGGATACGTGAGCCTGTTAGAAAGTTCAGTATGATATGCTACAAAATGTATGGAGGGAAACAAAATACCGCTTTGATGTCTGCAGAGTCACGAAAGGAGCTCATATTGAACTTCAATAGCTTTTAAGTAAAACTTTTTGAGTTCTTTATTTGTATATCTTGCTTTTCGCTGTAACTTTGTTAGTTTTTTCATGATAAATGTTTAAAATCGGGAAGGTCATTTGTAATCATTCGGTATATATAACTGCATGAAGTTGGAGAAAGAATAAATATTAAATACAGTAGTTGTCTAATTAATTTCGCTGAAGATAATCTCATAATGTAGTTAGAGAAATCACTAATTATTTCATTACAAAATTTGAGACGCAGCATCTGCCAATAACACGATTAACATTCAGTGAGTTCGAAAGACTAAAACACAAGCATTTTATAAGGTACTTAACCATAAACTTAAATTATGTAAATGCATTCCCTTCACATACTTCACATATTACATTCAAGGACTCAGTAAATCACATGAGTGAGAGAAGCCTCTATAAAGTTATAAACTTGTGTGCTTGACCTGAGTAAGGAATGGCATTACACTGCCGTACAACGGCAGAAGTAAGTTACAATTTACTAAAAATGAAGAAATATTGTACTCTGGGTGTACGGAAGTATGCTACACCGTATATCAGTTGATCTTTGCCCTACAACCTCCCATTTTTCTGTTATTGCAATAGCAAAACGAGCTGAATAACAACTATTAATAATTTATATATATGTCAGGTCGGCAAAAAAAAGGGAGACCTCTAACTTTGGCTGTAAAATCCAAAGTTATGGTCAGATTTCAATATTTTTTTCACACCCCACAAATAAGTAAATTTCCTATAGGGTGAGCGGATTTCAAAGAAAACTAATGAAAATTACGGATTTACTGAACATTTCATTATGCCACTGGAAATTCTCCATTTACACTACTACTTCATTGTATGTGCAGATAAAAAGTTACAAAGTACTCACATATGGTGCTACTTTGATGTTAAAAAAACTGCTCGATATGTTTACCACGAACTTCTACAACCTTTTTCAATCTAGGACGGAACTCATCTTGGCTTTACTGATTTGTTCTTGTGGTAGCTCATTCCATTTTTCCAGAAGAAGCTGTCGTAAATGAGCGACATTTCTTACTTTGACCCGATAAATTCTCTGTGACAAATTTTCCCAAAGGCCGTAATCGACAGGATTTAAATCAGGACTGTTTGGTGGTCAAATTTGATGCCGCTACCTGGTATTCTTTTGATATCTTCTGTTTTATAGATTTTCTTGAGAAGCTTGTCCAAACCTCCTGCAATTGGCTTACGTTAATTAAAATCGCTTTAATTATCAACTTCAACCTATGTTTAGCAAGATTTTTCTGGAATATTCGCCATAAATCCAATTTCTCAGCTAAAATGCTAAAAGATGGCATACAAACCATAAAATTACCTAGTACTAACATACTAAAATTGTTCTATGTACCGTATTTGCCGAGATATAAAGGATTTAAAAGGTCTCCCTTTTTTTTTGCCGACCCGATATATATATATATATATATATATATATATATATATATATATATATATATATATATATATGTGTGTGTGTGTAATTTTGTATTCCACTTAAATGGTGAAACAAATGAAAACGTTCACTTTTATTGGAGAAAACGAAATAGAACCTACACCAGTTTTGCGTAATAGAAAATTAGGTAATGGTAACAAGTCAGGGATTAAGACGAAACTGCTATGAATAAATTATCTCTTCGTTTCAGGAAGAGATTAGAGAGGATTAGAGCCTGCATTTAGTGTGGAGATTACATCAATAGTCAAGAAAGAAGTTGAATAATAATTACAGATACGAGCTGTTGAGACTGGTATTCCTCTTATTTCTCTCTCTCTCTCTCTCTCTCTCTCTCTCTCTCTCTCTCTCTCTCTCTCTCTCCCCCAACTATGGCCAAAAAAGCTTAAACTTAAAGTATTTCGAATGAGAGGGGTATTAACAGAAATTATTCGAGTACTGACAAATGAGTTTAGTAACACTTGTCTACATATACTAGGGGCACTCAATATATTTTGCCCCACCCTTTTTTCTTAGCTAAATAGTAGGCCATAGGGCTGAAATGTCTTTTGGGCCGTAAGTTTGAACTTTCTGCGTTTGAACCTCCCCTCCTTGTATAGAACCGCTTTTAAACGCCCTTGTATAAAACCAATGGTTAACGCAGTTTCGAAAATGGCTGCTGACAGTCATGTGTGTCGTAAACAGAGAGCTGTTATCGAGTTTTTAACCGCAGAGAAGGAAACAGTTGGAAATATTCACAAACGTCTACAAAACGTTTACGGAGATGCTGTTGTTGATCGAAGCATAGTTGAACGCTGGTCTAAACGTGTGAAATCATCGGAGAAGGGGAGAGCCAGCCTCGATGATGAGCCACGCAGCGGTCGCCCGGCATCGGCTATGACATCTCACATTGTGCAACGTGCTAACAGCATCATTCTATCAAATCGGCGCCTCACATACAAGGAGCTATCACTGGAGCTTATTAGTGAAGGAAGTGTGAATACGATAATTTAGCAACTGGGATACTCAAAAGTGTGTTCACGGTTTGTTCCTCGCGAACTGACTGAATATCACAAAGCCCAAAGAAAAGAAATTGCTTCTGAGTTGTTGGCTCGATACGAGACAGAAGGGGATGACTTCCTTTCACGAACTGTGACTGGGGATGAGACTTGGGTACACCACTTTGAACCTGAAACAAAACGCCAATCCATGGAGTAGCATCACCACACAGACTTCCCACGCAAGAAAAAGTTCAAAATGGCTCCCTCTGCACGAAAGGTTATGGCCACCATCTTCTGGGATATGAAAGGGATGATTCTGGATTCTGGTGGACATTAAGAAGAAAGGACAAACAATGAACTCAGAGGCATATATTGCTACCCTATAGAGACTCCAGAGACGAATAAAGCGAGTTCGACCGGAGAGAAAACTGGAAGACGTCCTTCTTTCGCACGATAACGCAAGACCACAGAACAGTTTGCAAACAAGAGAGGCCATCACAAAAATGCGCTTGACTATGTTACCCCACCCTCCATACAGCCCGGATCTGGCACCTTCACACTTCCATTTGTTTGGGCCAATGAAGGATGCTATTCATGGAAGGAAGTTTCAGAGTGACGATGAAGTTGTTGAGGAGTTTAAGACGTGGCTCCAGCGTAACCCAGCCGACTTTTACCAGCAATGAAAAGGCGTAGAAAAGGATGGAGACTATGTGGAAAAATAAAAACTTGTAAAAAAAGGTATGTAACTACTTGTGTACAAAATTTCTGGAACTTAAAGGAAACGTGTTTAAGTGTGAAATTCATCCTATATTTATATATATTTAATCAGCGATGCATTCACAGTTATATACATACATTTAACTGCAATGACCACGCAGTATATTAATGTATAGAAACGACGTAAGTATAGAGGAGTGTTCTGCACACGAGGAAGAGAAATAATGAACAAATGAAAAATGAGGTAACCGCCCGGGAATCGAACCCAGGATCTCCCGACTGCCGGTCAGATATGCTATCCACTACACCACGGGCCTCGATCAGTCAGAAGTCGTAATTCTCCTACATTAGGGCAGAAACCAATGCCTTGAGAGGGCCCCCTCGCAAATCGTGAATATGTACATTTAACTGCAATGACCACGCAGTATATTAATGTATAGAAACGACGTAAGTATAGAGGAGTGTTCTGCACACGAGGAAGAGAAATAACGAACAAATGAAAAATGAGGTAACCGCCCGGGAATCGAACCCAGGATCTTCCGATTGCCGGTCAGATATGCTATCCACTACACCATGGGCCTCGATCAGTCAGAAGTCGTAATTCTCCTACATAGGGCAGAAACCAATGCCTTGAGAGGGCACCCTCGCAAATCGTGAATATGTACATTTAACTGCAATGACCACGCAGTATATTAATGTATAGAAACGACGTAAGTATAGAGGAGTGTTCTGCACACGAGGAAGAGAAATAACGAACAAATGAAAAATGAGGTAACCGCCCGGGAATCGAACCCAGGATCTTCCGATTGCCGGTCAGATATGCTAACCACTACACCACGGGCCTCGATCAGTCAGAAGTCGTAATTCTCCTACATAGGGCAGAAACCAATGCCTTGAGAGGGCACCCTCGCAAATCGTGAATATGTACATTTAACTGCAATAACCACGCAGTATATTAATGTATAGAAACGACGTAAGTATAGAGGAGTATATACAGTGGTGAGCTGCCAAAATTTTAACAACCGGTTCGCTAAGCTGCCAAAATTTTAATCACCGGGTTCTGTATAAAAAATTCTGAATTCGGCAATAAAAAATTGACAACCCTTCCCACCCCACCCTTTCGCAATTTTAATTAAATTAATTATCTCGCTATTTTCCTTTTTCAAGTGTCTGCATTTTATGATTCAGCTAGGTATTAATAACTGCATGACAATTAATTAGTATAGTTAATTAGAGAAATAGACGTTTGTAATGAAATCAGAAAAGAAGAATTATTTAATAAAAACCAGACTCTGTACTGAACGGACGCATTTCCTGAGCTCTCTGATTTTGCATCTACTTTTATATATTGCTGAGAATTTTACTTTTGGATAATTTTGAACTTTATATACTTGCGTTTAAATTTACGTTGTTATAGTTAAGTAATTGAATATTAGTGGTTTTTAGCGATTTAGAAGTTTTCATAGCGTGCCGGCTTAATTTAACTTATACCTGTGACGGTTTAAATAATTTTTAACTCGCGATGCCGTCGCAGAAAGCGTCGTGTGTTAGGTGTAGGGTTAACCGGTGGTATTCGGAATTTAAGGATTATAACGGCGGTCCAATGGCGATTACCGATAGATCAGTTTGTTTCTTTTGCGAGTTCATGGAGGAATTAGTTGACATAAAACGCAGTGTACGTGAGGTAGCGGATAGACTTGCAACGCTTGATGAGGGCAGGGTTAGGGCTACGGTTGACGGAAGCCGAACCAATACTAACGTTGAAGACGTTAGTAATTTGAAGGGTGAGGTGCGTAACTTAGTTTCTAGTTTAGGTAGCTTGTCGGGAAGGTTAGATAGAGTTGAGGAAGGGTTAAGGTTAGTCCGAGAGTAGTAGATAGCGAGGGATTTAGAGAGGTTAAGGGTGGAGCTAGGCCGCGTACGTTAGGTGATAGGAATCCCCCCCCTATCGAGGTTTCGAACCCTTTCGCCCATTTGGAAAGGGACGTGAATGAGGGGGAAACTATTTTAATTGGGGACTCTTTAGTGCGCCACATGGACAAAGAGTTCGTTAAACGGAATCCAACCAAGAGGAGGAGGGTCTGTCTCCCAGGGGCCAGGGTTGACAGAGTTAGAGACGAAGTGGATAGGGTTGACGTTGCTTCCCGTCACTCAATGTTGGTGACGATGGTAGGAGGCAACGACTCGTATAGGCCCGATACGAGAGTGCCTGACCTTTTGGAGAGATATAGGGGGTTAATTAGGTCCCTGAAGGCGAGGTCAGATAGGTCTTTAGTTCTAGGTATTACCCCTAGGCACGGTTGGGTCTTAGAATTACGTCAAAACAATATTTTTGAATAACAAATTAGAAGAGATTTGTGCTGAGGAAAGTGTACCCTTCGTAAAGCTGTGGTCCGAATTCAATGATCCTAGCCTTTTTATAAAAGATGGGGTGCATTTTAATGAAATAGGTAGCTAGGCTAGGTAGGTTAATAGACGAAAACGTGCGAAAGCTGTATAGGTCGAAGCCTTCTTTAAACGTTGTGGGTCCGGGAAACGCGGGCCCGACGTGATAAATAGTTTAAAACGCGGGCCCGTGGTAAAAAATAACTTAAACGTCTTTTATTGCAACGCGCGTAGTATTAGAAATAAATTAAATGAATTTAAGGCGGTAATTTATTCCGGCAACTATGATATAGTTGCTATCACTGAAACTTGGTTAAATACCGTGACTCGGGACTTGTTGGGGGAACTTGATATACCGGGTTTTAAACTCTTTACTAATGATAGGTTACATAGATTTGGAGGCGGCGTTTTGCTGTACATTCGTAATTCCCTTAGGGCTATCGAGGTTAAGTTAGATTTTCCGGCAGCAATTAATGCGATCTGTGTTGAAGTTAGGGCGCGTAGTATTAGTTTTAATTTTGTTGTTGTTTATAGACCTCCCGTTCAACCCCTCGATATAGATACTAGATTTTACTCACTTCTTGGTAATTTTATTGACAATCGGAATAGTATAATTGTCGGAGACTTTAACTGCCCTAATGTTAATTACGAGAATTTTACGGGTAATGAAGAGGGTTTGAGATGGTTGAGTTTATGGACGATAACTTTTTACGACAGATAGTTACCGAACCAACGCGCGGTGATAATATCTTAGATTTGGTGATGACGAACGGCGAGAATATAGTCGAAGGTTTAGAAGTAGGCGAGAGTTTAGGATGTAGCGATCATCAAATTCTTAGGTTTAAGTTATTGATAGAAAACACACAGGATAGTAACGTAATAGAAGTCCCTGATTTTCGTAGGGCTAATTTTGATAGTTTTGCGATAGGATGAGAGTAGTGGACTGGGATAACTTATTTATGGGTAATGACACAAATTTGCGTTGGGTGGCGTTTAAAGAAAGTTTTAGGAATATTGAAAGGGAGTTTATTCCTCGTAGGCCCAAGCGCGTTAGAAATCGTGGTAGGCCGAAGTGGTGGAGTAGGGAAATAGGAGTTTATAAGAGCGTAATAGAGCGTATAGACTTAATAAGCGCAATGGCACGGCAGCTAACTTTAATAGATATATCGAGCTTAGACGTCAGGTTAAAAGATCAGTTAGGAATGCCAAGCGTAATTTAGAGATAGTTATAGCTGCGGATAGTAAACATAATCCAAAAAAGTTTTTTGAATACGTAAATAATCGTAAGCCGGTAAAAGATAACATAGGCCCTCTAGTGGATGTAATGGCGCTTTGGCTTCTGACGCTCAGGCGATGGCGGGTATTTTCAATAACTTTTTTGCGACAGTTTTTACCGTAGAAGACGTAAATAATGTCCCCGACGTTGACGATATCGTTCCATTTAGTAGCGAGACTATTTTAGATGAAATAACTGTTTACGAGGCTGAGATTGCGCATTATATCGATAGGCTAAAAGTTAGCAAGGCTCCAGGCCCTGACGCTTTTTATCCCAGACATTTGAAAGATTTGAAAGACGTTATCGTAGGCCCCTTAACGAAGATTTTTAATCAGTCACTCGAAACGGGATTATTCCTGAAGACTTCAAATTAGCTAACGTCACGCCTATTTTTAAAAAAGGCGACCGCGCGTAGCTAGCAATTATAGGCCCATTAGCTTAACGTCAATTGTCGGTAAACTTTTGGAATCCGTAGTTAGGGATCGTATTATCGATCACTTAGAAAGTAGAGATTTGATTAATAGTAGTCAGCACGGGTTTCGACGCCATAGGTCTTGTTTAACTAATTTGTTAGAATTTTATAACGAAATAGTGCGCGAATACGATAGGCATAGAGCAGCTGACGTTATTTATTTAGATTTTAAAAAGGCGTTCGATACAGTTCCGCATAGGAGACTAATTGCGAAGGTTAAAGCGCACGGTATACGCGGTCAGGTAGCTAACTGGTTAGAAGAATGGCTTCGTGCTAGGAGGCAGAGGGTCGTAGTTAATGGTAGTGAATCGGGGTGGTTAGATGTAGGTAGCGGTGTCCCACAGGGTTCAGTGTTAGGCCCATTGTTATTCGTAATTTACATTAACGACATAGATGTAGGATTGACTAGTAACGTGTCAAAATTCGCGGACGATACTAAAATAGGCGGTAAGGTTGTTAACGAGGACGATAGAAATAGGATCCAAGACGATGTAGATAGGATTATGGAGTGGACGGATAAGTGGCAGATGCAATTTAACGTAGATAAATGTAAAGTTTTGCATATAGGTTCTCGCAACAATAATTACGCGTACACGATGGATGATAGGGAGTTAGCGAGCGTTGACGAGGAAGTAGATTTAGGCGTACGCGTAACTAAAGATTTAAAGGTTAGGAACCAGTGCCTGGAGTCTTGCGCAAAAGCTAATAGGATGTTAGGCTTCATAGCGCGTAATTTCGAATTTAAATCGAAGGATATTATATTGCCCCTTTACAAGTCCCTAGTCAGGCCTCATTTAGAATATGCCGTTCAGTTTTGGTGCCCGTACTTGCGTGAGGATATTGATAGGTTAGAAAGGGTTCAGCGTCGTGCCACGAAACTTATTCCGTCATTGCGCAATAAGCCTTATGAAGATAGGATTAAAGAGTTAGACTTGTATTCACTCGAAACTAGAGATTAAGGGGGGAGCTTATTGAAGTTTTCAAAATCGTTAATAACATCGATAACGTAAATTTTGACAAATTGTTCACTTTCGATAATAGTAATACTCGCAATAACGGATTTAAGTTGCGTGGCAGACGTTTCATTACTAATATCGCTAAAAACTTCTTTACGTTTAAAGTAATTGATAAATGGAATAATCTTCCCGCGTCAGTCGTTCATTCTACCAGCGTTAATATGTTTAAGAACCGTCTTGACAGACATTTTAAAAGTATTAACGTTGTTTAAAATTAAAAAAGTTAACAGGAGCTCTGGTGGTGGTGCTCGAGGATGAGTCTGTTGACGATGAATGCCAGCTTGTGACATGCCAGCGTGTGATGCCAGCAATAAAAAAAAAAAAAAAAAAAAATTAGACTAACACGAACGTAGATGTAGCTCGTAGCGTAAACTAACCCACTTTTTGTTTAACTTACCTACTTTTTTTTTTTTTTTTTCCTCCTTACTTTGCATGTCTGTAACTCTCTTTCTTGCATGTTTGTAGTTTGCATGGTATGACAGTGAGTTAAGACTGTGTTTGCATGGTTTGTAAGCGTTCTTATTTTACTTCTTTTCATCTTTCACCCCTCTCCTATTTCTCCGACTATTTTTCTGACTTGTCGGCAGTGGCCGGCGGATGATGATGGTGAGACTTTTTTCCTCTTTTTCTGAATGAATGTTAACCCACGAATGATAGGTGTTGTTCCTTACTTAACCCCTTATTCTCTTCTCTTCTCTTAACCCCCTACTCTTTCCTTTCTCTCGGGCTAGCCTTAGAGTGGATCTTAGGGTCTTTGTTAGCCTTAGCTTCTGTAGATCTGTAGATCTACTGTACATAGTTAAAATTAAATTGCTCAGTCAACTTTAGCAATAATAAATTATTAGGCAAAACATAAATATCAGTACATCTATGCTTTAAATTTTTTTTTTTAAATTTAAACATTTTTACGTACCTTATTATTACTTATTACGGTAATAATTTCCAAATGGCTTCTTGGTTTTCTCCGTAAACTGTCGTTTTGGATACACGAACTCTGGTATCTAAAGCGGATCGATGACTTCTCATCCATGATTTGACATATGTTAACGGGTTCCAGAAGCTTAATGGTTTCCCCAACAAATTGATGATCATAAAGCATGATATGTGTTTAGTGTTAAACTTGCTCTTCTACCACTACAAATAATATTCATCACCGAAAAACCTCTTTCTGCTTCTGAGAGCTCTCTTCAGCGTCCAGCAAAAAAGTTAACAACCGGTTCTTATTTTCAAAAAGATTTTAACAACCGGTTCGCGCGAACCGGTGCGAACCGGGTCCAGCTCACCACTGTATATATATATATATATATATATATATATATATATATATAAACAGGGTCTGTCCAAAAAACTAAGCCAATTTGAAATCTCTATAAAATGCACAATTTGATAGAGATTTCAAATATTTTTTTACAGTAAATAAATAAAAGGCTCATAAATAATCTGATAATTTTATAACTTTATTTTAAGTATTTTAGGAGTTTTGCGGTTATTTCTACAGATTGCGAAAATTTCAGTTTTTCTCATTATGTAATATCTTCTTTTTTCTCTTTTTCAGAATTTGTTTAGATTTAAAATTTTTCGTGAATACCTCTAAATATGCCATTCTCACGTGAAGATAAAATAATTATAAAGCATTATAGAGTTGAAAAAGGTTATAGTGCAAAGAAATTACTTTCTGAATTCCATTATAAAGGATGGACTAGATCAGGTTTGGATTACTTATTGAGAACTATCGATGAAACAGGAAGCATTGAAAGGAAGGTTGGAAGTGGGCGACCAAAATCAGTTAGAGTAGATGAAAATATTCAGAAAGTGGAGGAACGTATCCTTAGTCAAGATCGACCTGGTAGCCACATGACACCTGCTCAAATATCAAAAGAACTAGAAATATCAGAATCAAGCGTAAGAAGGATTATTAAATCTGATCTGCAATTTAAACCATTTAAAAGAGTGCATGGACAAAGATTGTCAGAAGTAAACTGTCAGAAAAGAGTTGAGAAATCCAAACGTATTTTACGTATAATAACTGAAGATAAACTTTCCAAGACATTTTTTACGGATGAAAAACGTTTTACGGTAGAGCCACCAAGAAACTCACAGAATGACCGGGTTTATTCTGATGTTGCGAAGAAAAATGAAATCCAAGATGAAAGACTGTACGCAACAAGGAGTCACTTTTCTTCTAGCGTCATGGTTTCTGTTGGTGTCCAAGTTGGGAAAAACTTCAATATTTTTTATTGAGCCAGGAGTGAAAATTAATGCTCAATATTATTCAAATACCCTGCTTGAGAAAATGCTTCCAGAAATGAGAAACTTGGCTAGTCAAGGTTACATTATTTTTCAACAAGATGGTGCAACATCACATACTGCCAAAACAACCATCGAATATTTGAAAAAGAATGTGCCTGAATTTCCGGAACCGAATAATTGGCCACCTAACAGCCCTGACCTAAACCCTGTAGACTACGGAATATGGGAAAACTTGGCAGAGAGAGTGTATAGGAACAGAATAAGGAATGTCAAATTGTCAATCATTTGCGTGAGTTGATTATCGCAAAATGGGCAGAGCTCCCCCAAGAGCAAATAAATCGAGCAATAGACGAATTCAGACCAAGATTAAAAAAAGTGATAGAAATGCAAGGGAATCATATAGAACAGTTCTTTTAATTTTATTAAACTAAAAATTATCTACAATATATCGTAAAAAAAAATTTTCATGTTAAGTAGGAGAATCTCACTTTTTAGTTAATTATTAATAAAATTAACAATTCTGAAGATATTGTCATAAAAATTTAAAGGATAATAGGTGATTACCTATACTTTATTGTGTAAAAAATTCAACTTAATTAGATAAATGGTTTTGTTTTAATAAAGGTTTGAATTTGGCTTAGTTTTTTTTGACAGACCCTGTATATACAGGGTCCGCCAAAATAAAACATGCGTCCGTACGTTTCCTTTTAACAATAATTTCTTTTAACTTTTGATAAAACTTTAACAAAATAAAATAATGTTATCTGACAACATTTCTTTAAATTTTTAGCACAATAGCTGAATAGATCTCATTTTAGCACGTAAACATAAATCGAATGTAAAGATACCGTAAATACTCAAAATTTCTTTATTATACAACCAAAAATTCCTTTCATATAAAATTGTTATTAAAATGTCAAACTAAAAATACTGTTCAATATGTTTTCCTCCAATTTCTATTACTTTTCGAAGTCATGGTCAAAATTGATCTACTGCTGAATCAATCTGGTCTTGTGGGAATTTGGCTCATTATTCAATCAGAACATCTCTCAGGTGGTTAATATTTCTGATTTTCTTACCGCGATAAACTCGTTCTGACAAGTTTTCCCAGATCCCATAATCAACAACAGGATTCAAATCTGGATTGTTCGGAGGCCAATTCTCCGGTTCAATTTATTCGGGAACATGTTCATTTAAATAAGCAAGTGTCTTTTACCGTATGTACTGTTGCTCCATTCTGTTGAAAAACAAAATGACCTCCATTTGCCAGAGCACGCATCTCTGGAATTATGCTTGCTAAAAGAATATTTCGATAATATTCGCCATTAACTTTTGCTGTTTTATCAGTAAAAAATGTTTGACTTGCTTTCATGACTGTGATGCGGCTTAGCATTTTTTTTGCATTTATGACTCGTTTTTCTTGGTCAGTGATGCTGATCTTCTGTCCACGTACACGTTTTTATGGTCTAAGTCCGAGGTCTTCATTTACAATTCGCCTTACACTAGTTTCTGATATTCCAATCGACTTTGAAATCTGCGCTGGAGTCTCGTGAGTGCCTGGCTTATCTTCTTGGCTAAAAATTCGGGAAGAAACTTCTTCAATGTTTTCTTCCGTTCTAACACTTTGGACGACCACTGCCTTTTTTTCTAACAGTACTGCCTGTAGCATCAATTTTTTTCAGCAACGTATCCAGTCCGCCCAATGTCCATCCTTTATTGGGGAATCCCTCCAATATTTTGTGCCTTCCATATGCCCTATTAAGCCTATAATGCTTAATAATTAATTATTTTATCTTCATCAGAGAATGGCATTTGAGGGATATCTACAGTAATTTTTTTTTATCTGAAAAAAAGCGAGAAAAATTATTTCAATGTGCACTTAGATTTAGGGAACTCAAAAATCAAGTTAATATTAAACAACCAAATTTAATCATTCAGTTATAAAAATTGGCTGACTTATATAAAATTCAATGGTAATTATTGTCTGTAAATTTTGTATAAATCATCCAAACACATTTTGACTTATTAGGTTACAATCAAGCGCATGTTTTTTTTGGTGGACCCGTTTATATATATATATATATATATATATATATATATATATTGCAATATACGCTCATTTTTGACAGGAAAGGTCCACTTTCGCAACCATAGTTATAACTTATGATGTAATGTTATAATATATAACCTCATTTAGTAAATAAATACTTGCATTTGTTTTGCATATTTTTTCTTTTGAAATATCACAAACTACTCTAAACTTAACTACGCTTAACCTCCTCTGCAGTGACTAGGTCGTTGCACCAAAAGGTCTGCCTTTCTGCAATTTCACCCCCCCCCCCCCCCCCCCTTGCCTTGGGAAGTCCTGGCTACGGGACTGTATTATTATTATTATATTATTCTTTTTACTTTTTATATATTATTAAATTTAGCTCGTATTTGTTGCTCATAGATGTTCGTACAAAACGTAAGACATTGAAAGTCTTTCATTTCATTTGTATACGTAAATCTCAACAATGTTTTCTCATATGTGGGCCATTCGACAATGTATTTAAGATGGTGAACGTTTTCACTTGTTCATTATTTAAGTGGAATACAAAATCACACACACACACACACACACACACACACACACACATATATATATATATATATATATATATATATTCAAGAGGTGGTAGGTTCAAACTCCAGTGGGGTAAATTTTGCATTATGCAAAACTGTACGTGCTCGTGCATGACACTCCATATATATATATATATATATATATATATAGTCGGCAAGGTACAGGAACGTAATTGAATCAAGTTTCTTTATTTTATTATTTATTAAAGTTATTCCTTTTAAATTTATTTTCATAGAAAACGTTAACGTTAACACTGTTAAGTCAAAGGATAACTGAATTATTTTATTTAAAAATCTTCATTGTCCATGTACAGTATGTAAGAAAATGCAATTACTTGTTAAAAATATTTTGCAATGTAAATTTTTTTTTTTAGCCTTGGTAAAGACTCAGTAGAACGCATCCACCCAAACTAGTGACGAAAATAGGTTTTTCTGGTGTATTTCATGCTGCTTCAATTGGATCTGACTTTCATTTTTGGCGCAAATGCACTGTTATGGAGATACCCCCCACTCCACAGGGTTTTGAAGAAGAGGGAAATTGTGGGCTAAAAAGGCCAGAATCAATTGAAAGAACATGAAATACACCAGAAAAATCTATTTTCGTCAGTAATATTCATGGCAAAAGTAACCTAACCTAACCAATCATCAAGAGCGTACAGTTAAAACTAACGAAAATAACACAACTTAACCTAACCAATTGTCAAGGGCATACAATTGACCTAACCGGGAATACAGTTCACCTAAACGGGCATTCAGTTAACCTAACCGGGCATGGGTACCCCATAATGAATTCGGGACCTGGGACGGTAAGTAGTTGCAGTGATGAGCTGCCAAAATCTTAACAACTGGTTCCCTATACAAAAAGTTCTGATTTAAAGGATGTGCCACAGTATGTAGTTTTTTGTACCTTTCTCCATTAGAAGTGGCAATGCATTGTGTCATTGGGAGTTGTACTCGTACTTAACAATAAAAAAAAAGAATTTAGAATAAATATGAAAAGAAGAAAATACGAAGAATATTTAAGTATATTAGTTATTACTAATTAGGTAGTAATTACAAAATAGCTTCAAGATAACACAAAGAAAGCAATTATTATTTTGAAGAACATTTAAAGACATACCTTATTTAATACTAATTAGGTAGTAATTTCCAAATGGCCAGATAGTGCTATTTTTCCTTTGCATTTGAAGTTTATTTTGTACGCCCTATTATTTTGTACACCGTTTTATAAGATTATTCGGTTTTGAACAGGCCTGCGAATGAGAACTTTGGAAGAGTTGTTTTCTTACTAATAAATGATTTTATATAATTCAACTACGCTAATTTCGAATAAGGTGTCCATTGTTTTCTATCATGTAAGGATTTACTGCAAACTGGAAGGGAAAAACAACAACATAAATATTATTTATTTAAATTTGCATTAGGTATATACCTATTTCGCTTTGTTATACTAATTACAAATGCAAACATCTTTAAAAAGAAAAGACTATTAACGTCAATTACATATTCATCTTTATTTGTCACGAGTTCTCTTGTGAGATCTATGCCTTTCAGTCTCGAATGTACGCACTGTTCCTTTTCTTTTATGTAATAATTCTGGAGTATCCCGTTTCAACATCCAGCAGTAATCAGTCATAATGCTGATGTCCCACCTTTCCTGATATCTCTCCATTTCTTTGATGTCTTGGTGAAACCATTCTCCTTGTTCTTCGCTGAGTGCTCCGAGATTCTCAGGGAAGTAATCTAAGTGTGAATGTAAGAAATGTACGGTAATTTTAAACTCGTATTACAACCCAACTCTTTGAACTTATTTAGCATGTTGTTCACAATGTTTTGGTAATTTGGGTCCTTGTTGTTCCCCCAAAATTTGCTGATTGCTTAAAAGCAATCCACGCTTCTTTTTCAAGATTGTTCATTGTTCTTTTAAAGTGTTTATCCAAAGTCAGTTTTTAATCTGGGGACCAACGAAAATTCCTTTTTTCAATTTTGCTTCCGAAAGAGTTGGGAATTTACCACACAGATACTTAAAACAATCTCCATCTTCGTTCAAGGCCTTGACAAATTGCTTCATCAAGCCCAATTTTATGTGAAGCAGAGGTAAAAGGACTTTCTTCGTGTCAACCAACCTTTCACGTTGAATGCTTTTAGAACCAGGTGTCAGGTTGACTCTGCGTGGCCATTCCTTTTTTATCAAGTGCTGAGGTCTTACTCGGCTATCCCATTCACACAAAAACATGGAAACTTCGTATAACCTGGTTGTTGACCTAACAACATACAAATCACTTTTAAGTATCTACAAAGTAGCCAACCGTGTTCTTTGTATTTAACCTTAGCTAGAAGAAGCTCAAGATTTTCGTACGTTTCCTTCAAGTGAACCGAATGAGCCACAGGAACGGATGCATACAAGTTACCGTTGTGAAGGAAAACGCCTTTTAGACTTCTTTTGGAGGAATCAATGAAAAATCTCCACTCATTTGGGTCATAGACTGCAGCGCCTAGCTTAAGTATTAGTTCCGAAACATTGTTACAATATACCAGTGAATTTTCTGAGAAAAATATTGGATGAATTCTTTTTCTCTATTTCTGTACCAGTAAAATGACGTCCCGGAGAAAGCAAGTTCTATGCACGAAGTCTGGATCCCAAAATCTCTGAAGAATCCTTCGGGAGACACAAATCTCTTACCAAATCATTAAGTTCACTTTGTGTAAACAGTTGGGGTCACCAGATGTTTCGGTTTGAAAACAACCAATATCATCGTTTCCATCGTCATCAGACACCGAATCAGATAAAGTTATATCAAGAGTATTTGGTTTAGTAGGTACAGGTATACCAGATCCATGAGCAACAGTAGGGCGGATCGAAAATGAGGTTTTTAAACTTTTTTTCGAAATTCAAATATGGCTAGTGCGGAAAATATGTGGGTGCTATAGATAATGACTGTGCATAAATATTAGTCCTGCGAAATTATATCTTCAGGTGCCACAAAGCCGTCGAAAAAAGTGAAATATAATGATTTTCTTATATTCTGCATTAGTACAATAACTGAAACTTATTTGTTATTATTATATATTAAGTGTTCCAATTACCAAAATAGTTACTGAATTACGCAGCTCTTAGTTTATTTAGATCAATGTTCTTTTGATTAATGATCTAAATAATCCAGAACTCACCACGAGGAGGTGGCTGCGTGTCGAGGTCCACCCATGCCCTCCCAACCACCCATCCTTGCGCATGTTTTTTTCTATTAACGTTTTATTTAAACTTTATATTCAGCTTTACTTTCGAATGATGGCATTTTTTTACGTGACTGAAGTGTTGATCTTATGAAGCCATCTCGCGCGTTCAATCCAAATACTTTTGATGATGCTTCAGTCACTAATTTTACCATTCTTTCTACTACTTGTGTATGACAAGGGAATTTCTCGAATGGAGGGGTACTCTTGTTTTCTATGAATTCTTCAATCTCATTTTCTGTCAGGTGTCTTGTCACAGGTGGTTCAGTGACAATGCATTTTTGCCAATTAATTAAATCAGTATAATCAGTAGCTTCAAATTGAATAACAGGTACTGTGAAACGCCTCACAACTTTTTCCTTGTTTGTTTGCCTTGCTTTCTTTATTCGCCTCCACGCTAATTCTCTTATGGCGCTGCGGTCATCATGAATCATTGATGCTAGAATATTTTCTGGATTTGCAAAAAATGCATTTCTTTGTATGACAGGGTTTACAATATCCTTTACTTCGTCATTCAGTGTTCTTGTTAGTTCAATAGTTTTGAAAACATGTTTTGAGCCATTGACAAAAGACGTACTTTGCTTAATAGAAAACCACATTGGGATGTAGACCTTCATTATAAAAGAAGCAATGTTCATGAGGTTCTCAGATGGACTTACAGTTGAAACGTATAGACGAAGCAAACGATTTGCTGTAGTCAGCCATCGTGAATGTGCCATTTTGCCTGGACTACGATGAACAAGATCTGGAGAGCAATATCCCTTTGTTATGGCCTGATGAATATCAATTAGATATTTTTGGTCGGTGCTAAGATCTTCACAGTCTACAGTTGGTTCCTCAGCATCAATCCTTTCAAACTCGACAATAGGCAGACTCTCACAGTTCTCTAATTCCCTGCCAATAGGACCGGTGAATCCGCGGGGGCCAGATGTTTTTCCATCCAGCTTTGCAACTAAATGGCGTAATGGCAATTCATTGGCATGGAGCTGGCACACTAAATGTTGAACTGGCTTCTTCAGCTTCAATTCTATAAGCCTTATAACGCCTCCCTTTTCTCCAGTATTGACTGCTGCACCATCGCATCCAATGGCAACAAGGTTTTCCAGGTTCATGTCATTATTTCCAATATACTCAAACATTCCTTTACATATTTCTTCAGCTGATCCAGAATTCACAGAATAATGGCCCAAATAATCTGAACCAGGTTCTCTCACTAAAGTGATATGTTCTTCTGTTACCTTCTTCTGATATACTTTGGACTCTTTTTTTTCTTGGAAGAGTGTAGAATCTTTTCGACCATCAAAATAGATTCCTCTGATTGGGACCTGATTTTGATCTTTCATAATTTCTGATCTTTTCTTTTGTCTTTCTCTTCTGATTTTACTCCTATCCACTACTTCAGATGTATTGTCAATAGAAACTTCTCCAATATCTTGCAATACTGCACTAACAATGAATGCTGCAGCTCGATCTGAAACTGCAGTCCTGTCACAAGCAGTAGCCACTGAAGGTAGATTTGTAGTTTTCCTTTTCTTGAATAATTGTTCTTCAGGTTGTTCGAGCTTTCTCTTCGAGCTAACTGGCTCTGGAAATGTATCGTCTGATATTTCGCCAGATTCACTTTCACTATTTGATGTCGATGATGATAATTCAACATTTGTATCCTGCAATTTCTCCTGTGAAGATTCTTTGGTGAGCCTCACAGCTTCTTTTTGCTTTCTTAGCAACGTAGATGCTTTTTTCTTTGAGAGTGTAATATCTACTCTATCAATAAACAGTTTTCTTTCACTCCTTTGATCTAAGAGGAACGTCACTTCTTCCTTTGGAACCGTTTTTTCTTTGGGACAAGAACATTGTGTTAGTACTTTGCACTTGCACGCTGCAATGTCAAAAAGTTTCGTGTGTGCTTCTTTTTTGAACATATCAATCTTTGCTTTGTAAGCTTCAGAATTTTTTCTGCTTTGGTATGGCTTCATAATGACACGATACTTTTCGTGGTAGCTTCTGAACATTGTTTCAATTCGCCTGTCTGACAGAATTGGGACGGAAGCACTTTCCCAAATTGTTTTCAATTTATCAACAACTTGTTCTAATACTTGAGATATTGAAGGATCTTTATTAGTATTCTGTTTCAAATCGTTTCTTACAAACAAGTAATATTTAAAAACTCCTTCGTATGTAGGAAGATTCCTGTGCCACAAATCTTCCCCCATACCAAACATGGGGCACTCAGTTGAGGCCCTGGTTGATTTTGCACAAACTCGAGACATTTTGAAAGTATACAAATCTGAAAAAGAAAGAGCTAATATCAATTATACGTTAATTTCAGTTAATAGTACATGGCAAACTTAGGGCAACACAATACAGAAATGCAAAATATATAAGAAATATAGTTTAGACTATCTGAGTAACGCCAACAACAGAACACCCACCTGCTACGAGAGCGACAGCTACACTGAACCGAGGTACTCACGTGACAACTGAGTGAGCTGACTATAGAAAACTGTTTTTAGAGAATAGAAACTTTTTTTAAAGGTTGACTGAGCTATTTTTATACAAGTGTGAATAAATTCTTGTCTATTGTGCATCGTGGACTCTTCTGTAATTATTGGTTAAAATCTGCTTTTTTCAATTTTTTTCAATATTGAAGGTCATTGTGGCACCTGAAGATATTAATGTTATGATTTTAAATTTATACCAGCTTATTTCCTCACTACTCCACACATTTTCCACACTCCACACTAGCCAATTTGAAAATTCGAAAAATGAGTTTTTCACTCCGCCCTAAGCAACAGGTCTTATAGCAGACTGAAAGTTTGGATAAGAAATTTCCTTTTCATTTTTAGTATTGTAGCCTTGCACGTTACATAAACAAAAATAGCAGTCATTGCTGTGATTTCTTGGTTCACGCCAGACCAGTGAAATCCCAAATGGTAAAGAATCCTTTTTACCTTTACTCCACAGTCTAAGTTGTTCAACACAAACACTGCATACTTTATGTGGAGTCCATGATTTGTCTTGATCCCCAAGTTTCATTCCGAAGTACGCATAGTATGCTTTCTTGACGAAGCCTGTAATATCTCGCCTTTGTTTTTTCACAGTAAATTTTCCACAAATGTCGCCACAGCGACAAATAAAAAATTTTCAAACGAGAAATATAGTCACCGCGCACCTTTGAATATAAAGAATTATAACCTCGCACGCACTAGACAGGCTGATTCATCTCGTGGCTTGTCAATCACTTATATACTAGCGGTGCGGAATGTTCTAGATTAGAAGACGCTATGACGTCACTTCTGATCTGGAAGCATTTATAGGCAGTAGTTTTTAATCAAAATTTAATTCAGTCAATTTTAATGAAAATTACTTACATATGTAATATGACATTTTGTGAAAAATCTGTACCTGATGGCGAAAAATTAATATTATTTTGGGAATCAGCGTGCAAAAATTACTATATAAGTAATAAAATATTTCGGACAACAAAACCATCGCAGGCCTGTGTTATCAGTGCACTTACATTAATTGTGGGAGCGGCTGATTGGCTAATGACAATAACATGACTACATACACACGGGACGAGATGGTTTGACTAGTGAATAATGGGGCCAAAATTTAATAATTCCGAAATGCGCGGGGTGTCACGTGACAATAGGGCAGCCGCTGATTGGCTAATGATAATAACATGACTACATATACAGGGTACGAGATGGTTTGACGAGTGAATAATGGAGCCAAAATTTAATAATTTCGAAAGTAAATATCTCGATAAATAGAAATTTCTGCCAAAATTAGTATAGAATAAAGTATTTTTTTTTTCACTCTAACTCGCTGTAAAAATATCAATATCGAGTTTGGTGGATGTGAGTAGTATGGACGCAAAATGGGAGAGTGCAGAGATGTTGCAGAGATAATGATCAATGTTGAAATGTTACAAAGGGGGGGGAGGAGGTATGCAATGAAGGGGGGTGGGGAAACGGCAGTTGCAACAAGTGGTCATGAAGCTTCGAGGCGGCGTTATTCCCCAAGAGAAAGAGAGGAGAAGGAGAGAAAGGAAGAGATGTTCACCTGGCAGGAGCCAAGTGCATATTAACACTTCAGCCGACCCGCCATTCTCTTATAGGCCCCTAATCAGCCAGTTGGCTTAATCCGCCAGTTGGCTTAGAAGGCGTAAATGGCTTGTACAGGTTGAGTTGCCAGATACCACTTTTTATTTTAATTGTTCAGGTATACATTATTAGGGTGAGTTGCTAGATACTACCATTTATTTTATTTCACAGGAGTTCCCAAATAGTGTTTTTAATTGTTCAGGTATACATTATTAGGTTGAGGATTGTGCCATTTATTTAATTAACTCTTAGCAGTTGGCTTAGAAATCCATCAGTAGGTTTAGAAGGCGTAACCAGCCATTTGTATAATTGTTTACAACCAAAAGAATTAAATAAAACAACATTACATCATTCTGTTTATTAAATATTGTAAATATATAGAAAATAAATATACATTGGAATGATCAATTAAAAATAATAATAGTATAAGAAATATGAACGAGGAATATGCATATAATCAAAAAATAACCGTCAATATAACAGTACAGGAGAAATATATATATATATATATATATATATATACACACACACAATTATATTATGGAAATATATAGAAAATAAATATAAATTGAAATGATCAAAAAACAAAAAAATAAAAAATAAGAAATAATATAACCATCAATATAGCAGAAATATACACACACACACAAAATTATGTTTAAATAAATAAATACACACTTTATCTTCTACTGCACAAAATAAAAATAAGAAAACGTATAGCCATCAATATAACAGTACAGGAGAAATATATATACACAATTACAGTATGTTAAATATATAAATACATTTCACTTTTTTCTCAAAACACTAAACTCGCACTTAATCGAGTCTACAATTACATCGTTATTCCTCTGCATTACGCAGTATACGCGGTTTAATAATATTTCACCGCTTAAGGTATAGGGATACCTATACTCTATATAAAGGGCCTTCATATCGTTCAGTACTATTTTTGTGCCCACTTTACAACCGGTTGTAAGTTATCTTTAAATACGCCTAGAATACAATCAAAAGCACGCACAAAGAGTTCATCGTTAGCCACAGCGTCAAATACAAGTTTATAAACACGCCTTTCCAATCGAGGGTTTATTTCTACCAACCCGAGCTTTTCAATCGTGAATTCTTCTTCACACTGCATAGCGACAGTTGAAATAATCTTCTAAGTCGTTACGACAGCTGCTCGTTATATAAAGAAACAGTTCTTCAGGGTGAACGGTGTAGGCGAGCTAAGCCCTATACCGATCAAGTGCTTTGTACCAAAGTTCATGATATTTCAAAGGGTCTAAACTTTTTAAATAAACGTCCAGCTCTAGACCATTCTCACCTTGTTCAACCCTGCACTCGGTAAACCCATCGAACAGAGCGGTGTATGCGTATTCAAGAACCGTATCAAAATAAAGCATATCCGTAACACGCGCGTCTAATATAGGCTTCAGCTTGCGGAATCCGACGATTTCAAACATTCTGTCGAGGATGAAACGGTTTCGCGTAGGGACAAAGCGTTATTATCAGAAGCATTCTTCCACATCAACCGTATATCAATGCATGGCCGATCGTTATTTATACACAACGTATATACAACGGCGTATGAGGGAGTGTCACTAATCTGCTCTCTTCTTGTACCTACACCTGTAGGAATTTTATAGCGATCTTCACTCCACTTCTCAACTATCACGAAGATTCTATTCATCTCCTCGACAGTTAAATAAACAACATTCCGTTTGTTTGCTTGTCTACAATCCGTTTCCAGTACGTAGTTAACGATACCGGATTTACGCCTGTACACGCGCAACGACTTCGTCACGGAGACATCGTACACGGCGTTGAGAATGCTGCTCAAAGGAAGTTCCATCGTATTCGAGGAGCGCACGTCCACTCGGCTCAAGCACTGAGATAACTATGAGGCACATGCAACGCGACGGTTCGACGGGAGGAGTGAGTCGCACCATAATCTAATGAAACGTGTACGGCGCTGATCCAACATGAATCGTTGTATCCTATTATATTCGGCAGGTGTTTTTTTTCCGATACAAGAATTAATTTCGGTTTTAATGTTTTATCACTCCCACTTCCCCGAATACGCACCCGGAATTTTCCTTCAGGGTAATTTTCACGAACAAAGCACATTTTATAACGGTTTTAATGTTTTACCACTCGTCATTTCCACAAACTAAACATCTTCACATTCCGGCGCACTATTTGAGAGGAACATATGCCCATATTTTTCCTTTTTGTTTAACAAACGATACTCATCTCTAAAGTCTGTTAAAAACTCACACAGGGCATTAGCCACAATCTCATTACAAACTTCATGATATATATTAATATAGTGATAAAAATACTTAAGATTCTCCATGATGACGTGATTTACATTTTCAGTCGCAGGGCACGAGTACTCGGTATGATGCAACATGACATAATAACGCTTGTCACGCCACTCATCAACAAGACTCACTATCCATAACCGTTGTTTCTCTTCTGCACATGTTGTTTCTCTTACTTCACGATATATGTAAGCTTTTATAAAGTTTAGTCTTACAACATAGTTCAACACATCACTTGTCCCACGAAATCCTACAACGCTCTCAGCAGAATAGCCATAGAGTATTTGTACATCTTGCTCCTTCGCACGATTCAATGTAACCTTAAAAGAGACAAAGGAGGGCGGAATAGGGAGTTTTTCAGTATCCACTACATCTTGACACTTTGCAGAATACCATTTCATAAACGTTGAACAAGCAATATTAAATGTAGCCATTATTATTTTCTGTCTACGCGTGAGAATACACGTCTGATGTCCAGGGCTTACTGCGATCAACTGAGCACGGGGAAGCCCAGGCAGTAGTAGGAGTTTCGTGATCAATCATACAGGTGGGCGGAGCTTAGAACTTTCTTCTGTACACACGCTGGGCGGAGCTTAGATTTTTCTACTGTGCACACACACACACACACACACAAAGGAGAAATTGAAACGCTAATTGAAACACGATTTATTTAATAAACGAAATATTCAAGGTGTATATATATATATATATATATATATATATATATATATATATATATTACAAATACGTGTAATAAATAAGTTAGCAATAGACACATCAAAGATTATATTCAAGGTGTATATATATATATATATATATATATATATATATATATATAGGTACCAGCTACCTGGTACCTATGATACCGTACCCTTTGGATACCATAATCTTTGATGTGTCTGTTGTTAACTTATTTATTACACGTATTTGTAAATATATATGCCTTGAATATAATCTTTGATGTGTCCATTGTCAACTTATTTATTACACGTATTTGTAAATAAATAAATATATATATATATATCAAAGATTGTGGTATCCAAAGGGTACGGTATCATAGGTACCAGGTAGCTGGTAACGTTTCCTATAGGTGTTACGGCACACCTTTGTACCCCTAAGTTCCTTCACGCCCCCACCTTCTGCGCCCGAAAATTGTGGGTGCCTACAGTTAGTTGGGGAGGCCGATCACCCTCATCATCGTCCAAGCACTCTAGATCCTTCAACGATTCAAAGTTAACGACCCGCCGATTCGCATGGTTGAGCGTGATACCCTTTGCCTTCACGATATATTTCATGTCCTCCCCCACACTCACCCGTACCCCATAAGTTTTTGGTCCTGTTGAGACAAAAGAGTCGGCGTATGCGGTGTCTCCATACTCATCCTTGATCTCATCAGTCAACTCACCGAGGAATTCACTAATAGGTGGCATGTATTCACCATCCCTCTCTGTGAATATCACACTATCTGTATCAAGAGAATGCAATAAGCCTCAAAGTTTGACGCGTGCGTAGGCCGTTGTGAAGCTGGCTACAGGTATGTTTGTAACCCGTGAGGTATCTGTGGCCAATTCGGTATTGTTGTACTTTATTATGTAAGTATTACCTACATTCATGATCTCCATGACCTATTTATCGAGAGCATTGGCATAATCCCAGACTTCACTATAACTTTGTCAAATGAACGTTCCCTTTGCCGGTATTCTGTGCAAATTTTCCCCAAAGACTGTTTAAACACAACTTTGCACTAAACCGCTTGCCAGGGTTCTTTACAATTTGGGATCGCTCAAGCTGTATACCTTCAAGGTCACGGTAACGTTGAATATAGGCCGATTTTTCATCTTCAGTATCAACTCCTCGCGGATACCCTGATGCTGCGACCTTATCTTTCAAAAAAGCGTTTATATATGGCGTGAAAAGTTGGGTAGCTTCTGAAACCTCCACACCGCATGTATCTTCAATATGCTGTAGCCATGGCGAACAGCTAGATCCAACTCTGGACTTGTATATACACCTCTAATCTTACGCTGGTGGGCTGTATGGTTACACTAACCATTGTTCTCTTCTGCGCACTTCACGCACAAGAGAAACATGAGCTTGTGATCGATAACGACGGGTAAGATCGGCATCCACAAATTGCGAGGAGGGAGTACGTCTACGAAAGAAAGGCCGAAATAGTACCCGTTCAAATTTCTTGAGAACTCGTCGATAGAGGATAGGTCAGGTCCCACCAGTTTATCAGGTCCACCTACAGGGTATGGATTGTTCTTCATCACGTAGGGGTATAAAGAACAAAAGTCGTAGTAATGGAGTTTCACACCCTCCGTAGGCGGAAAGTATAGCTTGAAGGGATTTGTACGCCCTCCGAACAAGCTATCACCGCATTTGAGAGGATCCAGCACCATTGAATGCTTGATCGTGTTTATTTCTTCACGGTACTGTCCATCTGTCTCCATCCGTGCATCATACTCCCACAAGACTTTGTGAGTGAACTGGGATCCTATAAGTTAATCGCGGGTGCGGGTCCACGCAAGACAGTCAGCAGGAGATCTACCGTGAATATCTCCTGCGATTCCACACTCAGGGCGGGGGCATCCGTGCCACCAGCAACCGTTAAAGGAGTACACAGTCTTCTCACCAGTGGTACGATTTTCACTTAGTCCATCAACCCAAAAAACACGACCATTAATCTTAATGGGTACTGCACCCGTGTTGCGGGCATGCTTTATGTATACACCTCTCTGCTGATGTAGGTGTATGAACCAGTAAATAGCCTTGTGGCCATAACTGCGGGGATTGTTTCTGTGAATAATGGCTAATCATGTCTTTAGGCATGAGGTTATTCTTGAACACCGTAAAACATAATGAGGCTATGGTGGTTGCGACTTGCAACGGGTCGCATTTGAAGCGGCCTATGTACAGTGCTTACAAGAAGTCTCACGCTTCTGTCTCGTCCCAAGCTAGTCTGTTAGGTATAAAATGGGCGGTCCTTATGGCAGCCGAGGTGTGTTCGGATTGGTGCACATAACTGCTCTAACACAATCAATAACGTCCATTATTACGTCACTTCTGCTACAGTTTAGTGTTTAAAATACAAATGATTAAGAAGCAGAATGGAGCAAGTTTCGGGATGTTGGGATGGTTATGGAGCAATCCTAGTCATCATAATATTAGCTGGGCATTACATTATACCGTCTTAATATATACTGTAGACCAGCGCTGTCCAACTTGCGGCCCGCGGGACGTTTGCCAAATTTCATTTCTGAATTTTCTTCCCTATTTTGTCATTTCTAGTAGGGAGAACAACATTCAGTGGGTTCCTAAGTCGTATTAACCAACACTGTATGATTATAGGCAACATCTTGGCCGCGCTTTATAGAAGTTGGACAGCACTGCTGTAGACTATAGAGAACGACTAATTCGGCAAATATCCCAAATCATGGCCTGATACCTAAGTTATTTTGACGCAGGTCTAAATTATTTGCTCAAATGCAATTATTGATATTAAGTAAGTGTTGGGAATTGTTGTAAATATTGTTGTTTGTGATATATATCCTACGTGAAGAATCTAATGACCAAATTCCTCAGTGAACCTCTCACGCGCTCGCATTTCGAGGAAGTCACGGTCGTTTCACTAATAGATAGTTTATCCATTGTTTTAAGTGGTAACCTATTAAACGAACTATGTTAAACCTATTCCATCTTATGAAAGTCATTAGTCTAAAGCAAGACTGGTGGGCCGTGAATCAGAGAAATTTGCATTTGATTTGTTCATCGTAATTATTACGTAATATAGTATACTGTATATAGTAGTATATAAGAGTTTGTTGGTAGCAAATCATATGACAATTCCCATAAACATGTGATGACCTCGATGTTGCCAGTTTTTATTTTTTTCCTGAAACTATTACCTCCTCATAGTTTGTTTCAACAATGCATATATTATCATCTCCACGAGCTTAGACATTGCAAGAAAAGATTCTAACTAAGGATAAGTAAAGTTCTTTCATGGTCACAATATATACTTTTATAGATGTCAAACATAAAAATATAATAAAATTCTATATTAACATAAATATATATTCGATACACATTTACGTCATGGCTTTAACATCAGTATTTCGTATAGCTTCCTCCACCATCAATAATTTCTTGCAATCGTTGCGGCATAGAAGAGGCCAGATTGTAGGGAATGTTTGGTGTTCATCGTAAGCTCTCCCAACTATTCCTCGTGTGAGCTAAAAGTGCTTCAAATGTTCTTTCATTGCGTTGCTCCCATTCGTTAATCATTATTGCCCAAAGGTTTTCAATCGGATTCAAATCAGGAGAACGTGGTGGCAGAATTAGATTAATAATCTCTGGGTGATCTTCGTACCACGCTCTCACAACGTTACTCCTATGAATGGGACTGTTATCTTCCATTAAGTAAAATGGTTCCGGTGCTGGAACCAGATACGCACGAACACTGGGTAGCAGCACCTCTTCCACTATCTGACAATATTGCTGTCCAGTAAAGCGTCCATCTACTTGAGTCAATTCTCCGACACCATAGCCAGACATCCAGCCCCACACACCGAGATTGATGTGACCACTACGTTTGCTCGGGAAAACATTTCCTTCTTCATAGCGTTTTCCGCGCTGCCTCCAACAATGCAGGGAACCATGACTATCTGTTGAAAATGTTTTTTCGTCACAGTACACAACTTTTCTCCAGAATTCTTCCTCCTGCGGCAAGTATTGCAAGGCAAATCCCATCCGCGCCTCTTTATGCTCAATCGTCAATGCAGGTTTTATAGCTGGACGGCGAGAAAAATACCCTGCCTCGTGAAGTCTGTTGTTCACTGTATTTGCGCTACAACGAAGGTTCAGGTGTCTGTAAATATGCGTCGCTGGAACAAACGGATGCTCTCTGGCATGATTAACAATCGCAGCATCTTCCTCTTGAGATGTTGAACGCGGAGGACCAGACCTCGGCAAAGTAGCGATTGAGTTTTCTGCTTCATACCGATGAATCCACCGTTCCACAGTGCTTCGATGAACGTCTAGTCGTCTTGATATTTCTCTTATTGGCACATATTCATGCAATGTCACCATTGCTCCCCGCATTGCTTGGTGTCTCGTGGTGCACAGACGGCCTTTCCATCTTTGTGTAAATGGCTTATGTGAAGGTGCTGGGACGATAAAGGAAATGAAGATACCATGCACCCCTTCTGAAATTGATTTCGGTTGTGAAGGGTACCAACCCTTCGAATGGTAATAATAATCAGCCAATTTCCTATTTTGTTGAACATATGCATAAAAAATTCGTCTTAAAAGCCAAGGATCCAAAGATTGTCAGCAATAGTTTATATCCCAACTGAATATAGTCAGCCATCAACAGTATAATCATATTTTATTTCCATAACTACTCATGACTATGTCATAGTAAATAACCTTATTATGACTTAGGTAGTAGTGGTTACTCTGAGTGGCGGCCTCTAGCCACATACGTTAAACCTATCAGTGCCTCTAAGACCAGACTCTTCTGTTTCTATCAATTCATTGTTAGTTTAAGGTATTTTGCTCTTTGTCTTCCTAGGTCTAGGGCATTATAAAATAAATATTTGAGTTTGTGTTTAGCGTTTCCTCCTCCCTTCGTAATTCCCCACCCAACCTCGTTTCCTTCGACATAGCAACGCTTACCTCCATCCTCATTCCACTTCCTTCATTAAACCTATTATCGCTTTTACTGTCCCTTCCTTCCATCCTTCAATGCCAGCGTTCTTAAACCTAACACATAAATTATATATGGAATCTAACACCTTAGATCTCTACGCATTCATGTTACTTGAAGACGCCTGTCTTGGTGGAATCTAAGGGTTGAGAGTGGGCTTGAGGGGTAGCCAATAGATTATTACAGATGACCTTGAACGTTCCAACTATTTAAAAATGATTATTTATTACGCACATCATATGGCATAATACACACATGAATTTAAGTATCTCTTACACTATAGGAATGGAATTGAATCCTACCAGAGTTAAAAAGTCGCAAAATATGATAGATTAGTTTGTATTAAGAGGTCACTAAGAGAAAAGGATTTGGAGTAGAGCGGAAGGCAGAGAGTATATTTTCTCGAGTTTCGGTTATTATTAACGTTATATGGATACATTGCCATGCGGTTGATCAAGAGAGAGAGAGAGAGAGAGAGAGAGAGAGAGAGAGAGAGAGAGAGAGAGAGAGAGAGAGTTACAAGGAGTTACAAGGAAAAGAAGTACCTCAAAAGGCCTTGCGGCCCATACCGAGGAGGTACCAATGGCAACGGGTGCCAGGGAAAATTTTCTACACACTCAAATAGTGTGCAAGATTTGGTCTAACCTTTTCTTGAACTGATCCACAGAGGAACTGTTCACAACTTCTGAAGGTAACCTGTTCCACGTGTCACAGATCTTATACGTAAAGTAATTCCCACACACACTAGTCCTAAACCGTTTCAAATCCAACTTCCAACCATTGTTGCGAGTTGGGTTATCATTTAAACTAAACATGCTTCTAAAATCGACATCGTTGAACCCGCGTAAGAGCTTGAAAACCTCGATCAGTTGACCGCGCAGCCTCCGAGTTTCAGCGAAAACAAGTTCAGGGCGCGTAACCGTCGATTGTACCCATATGCCTAACGGAAGGGATTAACTTTGTGGCCCTCGCCTGCACTCGCTCCAGCCTCTCAATATCTTTCCTGAGGGTGGGCGACCAGAACTGCACAGCATACTCCAGGTGCGGCCGAACAGGGAATTGTACAGAGAGAGCACAATCTCCTTGTTCCGAAACTGAAATTGCCTCCTGATATAACCCAATAGTTTCTGGGCTTTCTTTTCCACCTCTACGCACTGTTTCGTAAACTTAAGGTCGCTGCTAATTAGCACACCCAAGTCCTTTTCTAAATCAGTCACCTCGATATTACTCCCCAACATCGAGTAGTCCGACTTGGGATTGGCGTAGCCAATGTGCATCACTTTGCATTTACCCAAGTTAAACGGCATTTGCCATTTTTCGGACCACTCTCCTATCCTACCTAGGTCCGCACGCAGTTCCTCGATCGCTTCGGGCGTCCCAACATTGGCCCCAAGCTTGGTGTCATCAGCGAATTTGGCGATCCGACTGACGATGCCACCGTCGATATCATTTATGTAAATGATAAACAACAGTGGCCCCAAAACGGAACCCTGAGGAACCCCACTAGTGACCGAGGCCCAACCCGAACTAGCCCTTTAATTACAACCCTCTGCCGCCTATTCCTCAGCCAGTTTTCAATCCACCTACCTATTTCCCCACCGATACCCAGCGCGCGCACTTTCGCCATTAGCCGGCGGTGAGGTACCTTATCAAAGGCTTTCTGAAAGTCGAGATAAAGTATATCAATCGCCCTACTCTTATCATACTCACTCAACATGACGTGGAAAAACTCGAGCAAGTTGGTGAGACACGACCTATGCCGTCTAAACCCATGTTGGGAGTCCCCAAGCAGCTTGTAGGAATCCAAATGGTCAACGATCCTATCGCTATTATCCCCTCTAATAATTTACCTACAACTGAAGTGAGACTAATGGGACGATAGTTCCCTGGACTTTCGTGATCCCCTTTCTTAAAGATAGGGGTCACATTGGCTTCCCTCCAGTCACCAGGCACCTGGCCCGTCTCCAACGATTTGTTGAAGACTGTAGCCAGGTGGGGAGCCACCTTGTCGCGCACTTCTCGCAACACTCTGGGGAGAAACTGGTCTGGCCCAGGAGCCTTAAAAGCGCTCAGTTTGTCTATTCTATCGGCAACGACTGTCGCGGTACATCGAACACTATCCAGACCAGCACCTTCGTGCCTCACGCCTGGCTCGGGGATGACGCGGGTATCCTCCTTGGTGAACACCCCCGCAAAGTACTCATTAAGCACATTAGCTTTCTACTATTAACATAACTGAAGAACTCCTTAGGGTTCCCCTTGCAGAGGCTTGCCACCCATAGTTCTTCGTTACGTTTCGCTAGTCTAACCTTCGCCTTCACTTCCCTACACAGGCGGACATACGCTTCAGTGTTCTCATGGGAACGATTGGCCTTCGCCCTCCTATACGCTACTTTCCTATTTCGGATAGCCGAAGCGATGTCACGATTGAACCACTTAGGCTGCGTTGAAGCAGGGGTGACCGGTTTTGAGGGTATGGCAGCAGACTGCAGCACCATAAACGCGTCCCGGAATGCACTCCACACTCCCTCAACATCGCCGCCGACCTCTAACCCCATCTCACCTACGCTATCCCGGAGGCTAACAAAGTCCGCCCGCCGGAGATCGAGCTTACTGCCTCTCGAGTTACTACGCTTCACCCGAGGGACGCACACACGGAACCTAATCAGACCGTGATCACTCCCGCCCAACGATTCGTCAACGGTGAGGCCAGTGACGAGGTTGTCTTCGGTCGTGAATACTAAGTCTAGAACGCTTTCGCCTCGTGTAGGCTCATTGACCCACTGAGTGAGGAAGTTCTCATCAGCAAAGTCAACTAGCCTCCTCCCTTCAGCATCAGCAGTCCTGTCTTCCCACTTTATGCCGCGACAGTTGAAGTCTCCTAAAACTACACACACCCTATCCTCTAGCAGGCTACTGAGTTCGGTGTACAGGGCTGTATCCTCCTCGAGGAGGAGATGCGGAGGTCTGTACACCAAGATCAACCTATAGTTCGTCCCTCCCACATTCAGATCGACGCCAAGCAGCTCCCGTTCCGACCGGAACTGGCAGTCAACCGGACTCAACGTGTCCCTCACGTATATTAGTACCGCACCCCCCTCCCCACGGGTGCGGTCTTTGCGAAACATTCTATACCCGGGAATTTCGAACTCCCCAACATAGTCCCTACGATCAGTATGAATCCAGGACTCGGTGATAGCAACGATATCCTGGTATTCTGATGCTAAGAGCGCCCGTAGCTCGCAAAACTTGTTCCTAATCGACCTAGCATTAAAAAGCATTGCATTGAGGTAGCCTTCCCTATTCTGACCGCCGCCTAGCACGATCGGGAGTTGAAGAGCCCCTCACTAACGAGGGGGCAACTTCCACAGGAGCCTGAGCCCCCTCCAACGTGGAAAGAGGGTCACCCACCTGTACCTGGACGCACCCTTCAGTTGAAGGTACGTCCGCCACCGGCTCATCATCATCTCTCCCCGGTGGGGGCCCATCACCTCTCCCCGGACTCGACCTCACTATTCTGTATAGGTGCCGGTCAGGCAACTCGCCTAGCACACCTTTACCCTTGTTATTGAGGTGGACACCATCGCTCTGGTAAAGGTCCCACCTACCGAAAATGCGTCGAAGCGGTCAATAAACCTCACGCCCAGCGGGACGCACAAGTCTTGCACCCTCTCGTTGATGCCAATGACCTTACTGAGCGCGTGGTCACTGGCATTCATTCGCGGTAAAATACCCATTAACAGTCCCCTGTCTGTCTTCAGTTTCAGATCATCCGCAAGAGACATGATCTCGGTGATGATCCCTTCTGTAAGACCTACCCTACCGCCTTTGAGGAACAGGTCGTTGCCAGCAGCGTGGACAACGATCGCAGTCCTCCGACTAGCCACGCGCACCTTCTCTACCTCCTTCCTTAACTGCGCCGTTCCCCGCCCAGGTAAGCACCTTACCTTCCTCCCGTCCCGGTTTGCAGAAGCAAAGTACTTCTCCTGGCCCCTGATCTGCAAGTCCCCAATCAAAACGGTGTCTTCCTCCTTCGAGCACAGAAGACTAAAGCGGTTGGAGGTCCTGACAGGGGCAACTGGGGTCTCAGGCTTCGGCTTCGCAGCCTTCTTGCCCGAGACCTTTCGAACCCGTCGCCACCCATACACGCAGTTACACCACCCGACCCACCCCGACCGGTAGCTACATCCTTCGGTTTCTTTGGGCCATCAGTAGGCCCCTTCCCACCCTTTTTCTTCATCGGCCCCTTCCCACCCTTCTCTATCGACCCCTTCCCACCCTTCTCTATCAGCCCCTTCTTTACGCCCTCCACCTTGCCGCGGTTCCGCATTCCACGTGGGTCGCTGGCGATTCTGACACTGATTTAGGACCCTGGCCCCCGGTTGCACCTCTACCCTTTCTCCGCGGTCCCGAGCCTGTCCATTCCATCGCTGGACCGCCTTTCCACGGCAGCTATCCTATCAATGAGCTCCGGGTTAGGGCGCAGCCGCATCAGTGACCGCCGCACCTCCAACAGCCGGTCTGGACGACTCGAGCCCGGACCCTCTCCTCTAGCTTCTCGTAAAACCGCATGAGTTCGCAAAAGCGGCACATGCTGGAGTGGTTGATCTTCGCGAAGCAGGCTTCTTTGAAGTTCGTCACCCACTGGTTTACTTCACACCTCGCACATTCAGCCTTCAGTTTCTGCGGTCCAGTCATTGTAACTTTTTTTTTTTTTTCGAACTCTGAATAAGATAAAGCGTTCTAGCAATGAAAACTCTCAAAAACGTTGTGACCAATATATAAAAAAGGGGGGGCGGTGAATTCTTCCCGCGCGTAGACGCATCCACCTATTTGCAAGTGACGTTCATCCCTTCCAGAAGACTCCACCTCTCACTCTCACTACTGCCGCACCGACCAAAGGTCTCCCCAGGGCCGGACAGTCCCAAACATGTCGCAGCTACCAATTGACAAACACTCGCGACGCAGGCGTCACGGATTTCCCGCCAGGAGCGACAGCGAGATGCAGCCCCTTACTAAGTCTTACTAGTCACTCACAAGCGGCCAGACTCTTAGAATCCAGTGTTCAAGGGATATCCCACCAGACCCAGAGGCTACGCCCGAGACTTTACGCTGGCCTGGCAGCCAGCTGGGCAGTAAAGCTCTCTCACCTCAGAGCAGTACAGCCAAGCACCATCAATTGGTCACCAAAGAACGGTCGCAGGGGGCTGGTCAGGCCATTACGCGTTAGGAATGGGCTTAACGGGGCACTAGCCACACTCCATTCATCGCGCCCCTACGCCTGGGACCCCTCCATCCCAGTCTCTCACAACCTACGAGCGTTAAATGGTGTTATTTATAGAGGTTCCAAAGCCTCTCTTCCCACGCATGAGGTAGCAGTAGGGTCCTAATAGTAAAAGAAGAGAAAAAGACTTAATACTAAAAGAATTTTTTTTTTTTCAGTCAGAGAAGAACATCCTTAACCTAAGCTAAAAGGACAGAGTAGGGATGGGATTGGGTCCTGGTAACCCACGGGACAGGATTGTACAACATACTTCACCCGCCCTCCCGAAAGAGAGAGAGAACCTAAAGGAACTGGCAGCCAATTTCTCTAGAATCCCACGACTCGGGACCGGAGGGCTGTCACACCCCAAGTATAAAGTTTACAACATCCAGAAGAAATGTGCATAACCTTTATACCCCCTTCGGAGAGAGAGAGAGAGAGAGAGAGAGAGACAGAGAGACACACAGAGAGACACACAGAGAGACACAGACACACAGAGAGAGAGACAGAGAGAGACAGAGAGACAGAGAGAGACAGAGAGACACACAGACACACACACACAGAGACACACAGAGACAGAAAGACACAGAGAGACACACAGAGAGACACAGAGACAGAGAGACACACAGAGAGACACACAGAGACAGAGAGACACAGAGAGACAGACAGAGACACACACAGAGAGACAGAGACAGAGAAACACACAGAGAGCACACAAAAAAACAGAGACAGAGAGACACACAGACACACACACAGAGAGACAGAAACAGAGACACACACAGAGAGACACAGAGACACACAGAGAGACAGAGAGACACACAGAGAGACACACAGAGACAGAGACAGACACACACACAGAGAGACACACAGATAGACACACAGAGAGACAGAGACACACACAGAGACACACACAGAGAGACAGAGACAGAGAGACAGATACAGAGAGACACAGAGAGACACACAGAGACAGAGAGACACACAGAGAGACACACAGAGAGACAGAGAGACACACAGATAGACACAGAGAGAGACAGACACACACAGAGAGACAGAAACAGAGAGACACACAGAGACACACACAGAGAGACAGACAGAGACACACACAGAGACACACACAGAGAGACAGAGACAGAGAGACACACAGAGACACACACAGAGAGACAGAGACAGAGAGACACACAGAGACACACACAGAGAGACAGAGAGCTTTTAAATCACACCTTTTAAATGGTTTGTGGGTAAGGGCTTCACGTATGTTATTTTAGTCCAGGGTAGTTTATGTGGAGGTGTTAACGTAACTTGCACTTGGGACTCTTAATTGTAAGACAACTACCATAGTTGGACTGAGACACGTTATCCCCTGCATACTCTATATATATCTATATACAGTATGTCTCTATATATAAAGAGATAGAGTGATTAACACAATGATAATGTGGACGTCATTGATGGGGTTAGAGCAATTATGTGCACCAATCCGAACACACCTCCGCTGCCATAAGGACCGCCCATTTTATACCTAACAGACTAGCTTGGGACGAGACAGAGGCGCGAGACTTCTTGTAAGCACTGTACAGTGTACATCCTTCTAAAGGGCTGGAAATATACTCTAAGCACGCGCACATCATCATTCACGCAATAACGCTCACATTCATCAGCTATATTATAGGGATTAGATTCATTAAAACTGTTGTAGTATCGGTTAAAATCTTCACGTTCATTTGTACTCATACATTCATAGTTAAAGGTTAAAGTAATGTTTGGGTGGAGGTAGTCCTACGTAATTTAAAGTTTCGTTAGTGAGG
This sequence comes from Bathynomus jamesi, assembly GCA_023014485.1. NCBI lineage: Eukaryota > Metazoa > Arthropoda > Malacostraca > Isopoda > Cirolanidae > Bathynomus > Bathynomus jamesi. Next base: position 437,968 of record JAJOZX010000289.1, read on the forward strand.
AATGTGTAAGGGAAATATCCTTTTGAAACTTCAGCGGCTACGCCCATCACCTTGGGTAGCTTTGCTAATTTACAAGGTGTGAATAATAAAGTGTCTTTAAACTGTACATTACCTCTTATTTGCATCTGTATTAGCTTGTTGCCTCTTTTCAAGGGGTCACCTGTAAATATCTCAGATGACTCGTGCTCAAGCAACTCCTTATAAAGGAACTGTATGTCAAATTTTGCCCCGTTATGGGCAAGAATATAGTCATTTTTTTGAACTTGTCGGCTAGCTTGACAATATAGGACACAAAGAGTTTCACAGGGCTATCGTAGGCACTCGTTTTAAAAACGTTTGTACGTTTACCGCATTTGTGGCACTCATCACACTCGATCTCCATACACTTATCACAGATAGTCTAGCTTACAAGTAAATGTGGAATAACCTCTTTGGTTTCTGCGTTCGTGTATGTTTCTATATCGTAGTACACAGTTATGCAAGGGTTATCTTTAGGCTTAGCATCTTTCATATAACATACATGCTTTACTCCATCCGCCTTATACTTCTCATGGCATGTAGGACAGTGAATTTCATAACATTTATGCCTGAAATTCCCCCAATTATCCATCATATGAAACATACCACATTCACAGATTATCATTTTCCTGCACGTGCCAATTGATTTATGGAGCTCAAAACAGTTATTATTGAAAAATGTGCGTCTACACACATCACAGTCCCTCTTCTCAGCTTCAACTACACGGCTTTCACATTTGGAGCTTTTACACTGCTCACATACCATGTGGCAATCTTTACAATGTTTAACTATATCATCCGCAAACTCGATACATCCCTTACACAAATCATGATGTCGCCCATATTTTCGACTTTTATCATAACTCGCGTAAAGGTCCCTTATATTACGGATGGGGAGATACGTTGTCCCTGACAGTCCTAATATAAGTAGGGGCCTTGTACGATCTCTCACACTGCTTTTAAAAACATATACAGTCCTACGACGATCATCCATTCCAAATACAACTATACGAACATTCATTTCCTGTTCTACCCTTCTCAGCTCTTCAGGACCCATATTACAGTCAAATTCAAGTTCACAGTCTACAGCTAGTTTACGGGCACGCTCCACTACCGTAGGCAACCAAATTTTTTGGGTCCGTGTATTTAGTACAGTAAACATACGTGCTAAGACCACCGCTATAAAGCCGCAACCACGATCGACGTTTATATGTCGTTTATAAATAGCCTGAGAATTGAAGTTAAGAGTATAAAGTGTGGCGCTATGACCCGCAACACGGTATATTGAAGGCTAACTATTTTGAGAGGCCTGCATTATACGGCCTAATGTATACTCTATATCTTCAGCTGCCAAACGTTTGAAGGGTATTAATACCCAAAATTCATCTACATCTCCCTTCATCTGACCCGAATCCAAAAGACAGCATCGTCCTGACTTCACGTTCGTCGCGATTCTGAAGGGCAAACTCTACAATACGCTCAACTGTGCGCCGTAGTCCGTGTTCAACGCCATTGCTATAGGCGGATCTAGGATCAACCCTGACTATATACCGATTTCTAGGCAAGTCTGGAGTGGGGGCATCGGTACGCACCAAGTCGAATGTTATTCCATCCTCAACAGAGCGAGAAGCTGCTGCAGAGGATGTACAGTACAAGGATTTGAATAGGAGTAAGGGGATATATTTTTATTTGAGGAAGTTACTATTGTGGGGATTGTGTCGTAAAACGTAGAGAGTTGGGGCTCTACTACTGGTGGTCTAACAACCGGCGCAATCCTGGCGCGCTTTATACCTGACATGGAGGGCTCTTCATCATGCATCCGCTTCGAATTGTCGCGTGCTACAGGTATCGCTGGTGAGGATTCGTCGGCGGGGAAGGATTCTGTGATCACAACTACACTGTCGTCGGGGTCATCCGTAATGTCGATGATGGGGTGCTGTATCTCATCGTCATTCACGGTTCTGTGGGAGAAGAGAAAAACAAGACTGTGGAATATAAGGAGCGGTAATCAAAATTTGTAATATTTTGTAAATGACCCACTTAGGAGTGTGACGTGTTAGAAATGGACTCTGTAGAAAAATTCAGGTTCACGAGCTCATCCACAAAGGTGTATATGATGTTAATTCGTTAAAGGGAAATGAACATACAGTCACTGTAATTGACGATCTCATGTTGGAGATGGATAAGACGTTTGCCGAGACATTTACAGTATTCTCCCACCATCTTAACATAAGCGTGTTCTTCATCAATCAGAATCTATTTTTCAAAAATAGATACATGCGCGACGTGTCGTTAAATACACAATATCTGGTCTTATTCGCGCAACGTAGAGATGTATCACAAATTGGGGTATTACCCAATCAAATGTTCCCGAATCAACGTAAGGAGTTTTTGGAAGTTTATAAAGAAGCTACAAACCCACGTTACGGATATTTGCTTTGCGACCTTCATCCGCGAAACACGTTTAGGGTGCTTCTAAGAACGAATATGTTTCCAAACGAACCTGAAACGGTGTATATTCCAGAATGACGAAGAGGCTAAAGAAATACAGTGAATTAATAAAATCTATCATCGACTGCCCCGGGCAATGCAACAGATGTTTATTAAAAATATCGACTCCGACTTTTGAAAATGCATCTGTGAAATCTGTCTTAACGTTATAAATTGCAATGTATCAATGAAACCACCTCAGAAGGCTCGCTTACGTCGTTACAAGAACATAATACGTGCACTCGCTCGTAAAAGTCAAACTGTAGGGAGGAGAAAACGAATTATTGTACAAAGAGGAGGGTCATTCCTCCCCATCTTATTTTCAGTTTTGGGTCCTTTACTGACTAGATTAATATAATGAAGAAAGTGGTAGTGATTCCACACGAGGTGTACGCTTCTCTGCAAAGGAATCCAGACACGGATCTAGATCCTCGTAAAAGCAGACTTAAAAGAATAGAAAGCGAATTGCTAGCCCTATTAAACAGTGAAAAAACACCTGATGAAAAAAGAATCTTATACCAAGAAGCTCTGCAGAAATTTCTTCACGAGTACGAAAATTATAAGAACCCGACAGAGATTCCTGTGGTTATTAGGCACAGCAGAGGGAACGATGGACATGGTGACATAGGACCTGTACCCGACGATACAGCTGACCAACCAAAGATTAAGGGGTCAGCCACACAGAACATCGAACATGCATTAAAAAGCACCCTCCCACATACGCTGAGGAATAAAGGTTTAAGTCTTCATAATCTATTGAATGAGGACCCAGCCATACAATGGACCGATACAGGCGAGATCAAAGGTACAGGTCAAGGATCAAAGGTACAGGGATCGAATATCGTAGCCATTGTCCATGATCTGGTGAGAAAGTGGGATAGGCCCTCACCATCAGGATGGAAGCATATTAAAACAAGACTACAACAAATAAATGTCCCCAAAACATTGATAGGAAATCTGAACAGGATAAAAGACTTGGAACATGCGACGCACGTGACACAGTTGAAAACGCCATCACCCCCGGCGGTAACACCTTTGAAGAGGAAAAAGAAGAGGTCAAACAACGGTCAACCCTACCCACATGCCTCTAAAATACGCAAATGGCTAACATATTAAGAAGGCGCTATTATGACATTTCTAACCCAGCCTCCTACGGAGGCGTAGATAAACTGTACAGAAGTGTTTACGGAGTAGGAAAAAAAGATGTTGAGAGATTTTTGCGGGAGCAGGACGCTTATACACTTCATAAGCCTGTGAGAAAAAGGTTTAAAACAGTCAAGACAACGGCTGCCTCGATTGACTCTATTTGGCAAGCAGATTTAACAGACATGCAAAGATATTCTGTGTATAACGATGGTTACCGCTACATTCTATTCATAATAGATGTATTCTCTAGATATCTGTGGCTAACTCCTCTGAAAAACAAATCACCTGAAACAGTTGCTAAAGCCACCAAAACACTGATGTTAAAAGAAAACAGGGTTCCTGGCTATTTTTGTACGGATATGGGGAAGGAATTTATAGGCCGTGCTTTTCAGAACATGTTGACAGAGTTTATTATCAGCTATTACACTAGCAATTCTATACATAAGGCTTCTTTAGCTGAAAGAGTTCAACGTACCATAAAGGAACGCATGCACCGTTATTTTACACATAAAAACACATACAGATTTCTAGACATTCTGGAATCATTGGCCTCATCCTACAACCGCTCACACCATCGCATGATTGGGACAACACTAACGAGGTTTTAGAAAGAGGTACGCTCCCGAGAAGAGATGGATCACCAACACCACCACACTCTGCGTGTTTCAAAATCAAATCACTGATTATGTAAGGCCGTCGCGTTCGGGAAATAAATTCGCGAAGGGATTTGAGCAAGGATGGACACGTGAGATTTTTAAAGTTAGGGCTATGAGACTTAAAGGTGAGATAATGATGTATTACGTTGAAGATTTGAATGGGGAAGAAATCTCTGGAGGCTTTTACCGCGAGGAGTTGCAGAAAGTGGCATTTAATTTAGGAAAAAATGTGTTTAAAATTTTAAAAATTTTAGGAAACAAAGGTTCAGGAAAGAGAAAAATGTACCTGGTGAAATGGCTAGGGTACCCAGAAAGCTTCAACACCTATATAAAAGCTGATGCAATAAGAAGCTTAAATAGTATGCAACATGGCTCCTAACCATTTCTACGTCACACTCCCGTCCTCCTCGTCCCTGTCTGTACACCCTAACAACACACTAGTCAACTTTGTAACAGATTTCCACGGACCCATTGAATTGGGTCGTGATTCGTATGAGGTGGGGGTATGTGAAATTCAGCTGGACACCCTCTTTTTAAATATTGATTATAAGATACCGTTTTTACGATTCTTAGAGACTGTAATGAGTGTGCAAAAGCCGGGTTAACTCGGGGTGAAACTATACGTATCGCCCCGACTAAGGTCGCACGGTTTTACAGTACAGAAGTAACACTAGTGTCGGGCCACTATGGTTCGGCTGAGTATGTTGTGAGAGACTTAAACGTAAGTTTAAAAAACTCAAATCTTACGAATGATTTATTATACGAAATCGTAAACAAAGGAAACCTCACACATACTCTAATCCTAAAATCAAAGGTTAACAGAAATATTAAAGACGGAAGAGTGTTCAAAATTATAACCGGGGGGCGATATCGATCAGCATTCCAAAGAGATACCTTTTACGAGGCACAGCATGACTTGTCCAGGTTAATGTATCAATTGAAGATGCAGAAATTGGATGAAAGCTCTCAGCCCCCAGACGTGTTATACAGCAATATAGTGGAGCACCAGTTTGTTGGGGATACCCATGCACGCCTGCTGTGCATAGCTCACATTCCCAACCATAGAGGAAGGAGTTTGAGTATTACATATGACAGACCCCATTATGTGAATGTCCCAACTAATCTAATAACCAATATCTCAATATATATAAGAACGATTGAGGGTAAAAATTTCCCATTCGGTGACGGGAGCTTAACAGTGAAGCTGCACTTTCGACGCACTGAGTTATAATGGACAGAAAGCCTTTCACCGTCTATCGAGGGGTGAGATACCAGCGTGGTAGTGAACTTAGGTCCATTTTTTCAACCACACTACGTACGGCTGTTCCTTTGATGAAGAGGGGTGTCAGATACCTCGGAAGGAAAGCGCTACAGTCAGGTCTTAACACTGCAGAAGACATATTGGCTGGGGGGGCTAAACCTAAAGAAGCTCTAAAAAAACATTTAAAACGTACACGGGACGAAATCATCAAAAATGCAAAGAGAAAAGTGCGTGGTGGTGGGAAGAAGAGGGCTGACCGGAAGAAGGGACTACCACCACCACGTGGCATTAAACGTAAAAGGATATAAAAAAGAAATGTTCTAAGCGAATGAAACCTATGTTTGACCATTTTTTTTATGATATAAGCCAAGGACATTGATCTCATGAATCATAGTTTGTTTACTGCTTGTCGAGAGAGGAGGTACTATTTTTAACTCGTCATGGCAGCTCTTTGAGCTGCCCCCAACTCAAGTTTCTATTGAACACAGTGACTTTATTACAATTAACCCTTTAAACACAATTAGTTCCCCGAGTGCTCCTATAGAATTCGTGATACCCAGCTCAGGCCCTTACTTTTTTGATCCAAGCTGTGTGCACATGTACGCTAAACTACGTATAGCCCATTCTGATGGAACGGACTGCGATGACAAATATGCTGTATACCCTGAAACAAACTTTCTGCACTCCATATTCAACCAGTGTGACGTATATTTAAATCAGGTCAATATATCGGCAGGCACGGGGTACTTTCACCTACGAGCCTACCTGGAAAATGTCCTCAACTTTTCCAAAGAAGCGAAGGCTACCTTTTTAAGTGCCGAGGGATATTATCAAACTAAAGACGAAAGTAGTATAAAGGACAAATTTTAAAATTCTGAAAGGAAGATATACGAGTGTTTTGGTCGTCTGCATTCAGATTTCACATTCCAGGAGAAGTTGCTTGTGAATGGGGTGGATATGAAAATAAAGCTCACCCGCACGAGTCCTGAGATCTGCTTAAATCTGGATGCTGATCAAGAAGAGGGAGAAAATCCCGTTGGGGTTCACATTATGGAGACACCTCCGCGTACGTACGGCGAGTAAAAATAAGTTCACCAAAACAACTAGAAATTGAGAAAAATTTACTAAACGCTACAGTGAAATACCCTATTAACAGAGTACAAATCAAACTATATACGGTGCCTGCAGGGTTGGCATCGAAACAGATAGAAAACATCGCCCTAGGAAATCTTCCTAAAAGGATATTAATCGGAATGCAGAACCATGCTTCGGTGAATAGAATATATAAAAAGAGTGCCTTTAAATTCGAAAATTTCGGACTTAAAAATATAACTAAAATTTCTCGATCAGTTACATATCCCCGAAGTTGTATGGAACCCATTCCGATTACAAGGATATTTTAGTAATACTTGTGGAATGTACTGCATTTCATTTCTCATGCATGTCACGTTGTCACGTGGTAAAGAATTTATAAATTTTTAAAAATTATTCGACCCGTGTCACACTCAACGAAACGATGAAATGCTATGCAGACAGATAAAAAGCTGTTTTCCAATTGTGCTTACTCGTTGTATAGTATGATGTTTTGTTCATGTATATATTTGTAACGTTAGTTTGTATATTCTGTAGTTTAAGATGGTTGTTGTGCTAAAAATATGATTTCTTTCATTTAATAAATTGATGAAAATACATTGTCTTCTTCCCCTGAATTTTTCTATAGAAGCCATTTCTAACACGTCACACTCCTAAGTGGGTTATTTACAAAATATAATAAATATTTATGTGACGACCCTTATATTCTACAGTCTTGCTTTTCGCTTCTCCCACAGAACCGTGAATGACGATGAGGTACAACATAATCTTTGATGTGTCTACTGTTAACTTATTCATTACACGTATTTGTAAATATATATACCTTGAATATAATCTTTGATGTGTCTACTGTTAACTTATTTATTGCACGTATTTGTAAATACTATATATACATCATGAATATTTCGTTTATTAAATAAATCGTGTTTCAATTTCTCCTTTGTGTGTGTGTGTGTGTACACAGGAGAAAGTTCTAAGCTCCGCCCACTGTAAGACCAGCAACGTGAGTCATGCTACTACCTGGGCTTCCCTGCGTGCTCAGTTGATTGCAGTAAGCCCTGGACATCAGACGTGTATTCTCCCGTGTAGACAGAAAATAGTAATGGCTACCTTTAATATTGCTTGTTCAACGTTTATCAAGTGGTATTCTGCAAAGTGTCAAGATGTAGTGGATACTGAAAAACTCCCTATTCCGCCCTCCTTTGATGCTTTTAAGGTTACATTGAATTGTGCGAAGGAACAAGATGTACAAATACTCTATGGCTATTCTGGTGAGAGCATTGTAGGCAGTAGTGTAGTGCTAAATAAAGAAGTGAGGGAACGCATTGAAAGTGTTACTCAAATGCGGGGGTGGTAACAATGGTGAGCGCAGCGAGCCCATAGAGCTTGGGGTCTGGGGGCGCTGTAAGGACCCCGGAAAATTTTTTGAAATCTAACCAATTTCAGGGGTATGTTGAGGCCATATGCAGTGGATATTAGGATATATTCCAAGGTTGAAGATGCAATATTTCCAGTGTCATTAGATATATTAACATCCAATACGATCAATAAAAATAGCTAACAACTGGAATGATTAACTAAAAAAAAAATTAACAACTGGTACGCCGTGGTGACTGTTTCACCAGATGTAGGCTATTCAATAGGCTAACACCACTTACACCACACACATCAGCACATTGATGGAGTAGGCAACACAATAGTAGGTTTGTATCGTAATTTGGATGGTGAATGTTTAGACCAGAGGTTTGTTCCCAGCCCTTTTCAGCTTGTTTACCAACTAACATTTTTGTGGACAACAAATCGTATACGTGCATAATTGTACCCATAGGCCATAATAATATAAATAATGGTGATGTGTAGCTTATCATGATTCCAAGTGAGGGGAGCTGCCAGTAAGAAATGGGAGGGAGGCTGGGAGCAGCTATTTTTTTTGAGAATTTTTTTATAATTAAAGTTTATAGGCTAGCATTGCCTCAGTCGAAGCTAAAAGAAATGAAACAGTTAATGATTCTTTCTCATATTTCTTCTAGGGGTGGGAATTAAAATTTCATGACATTAGAGATTTGTAAGTTCGGATTTATTTGAAATAGTGAGGGAACGCCGTTCCGCCTACCAAAAAAAGTAAGGGAACGCCGTTCCCACGCGTTCCCACAGCACTACACCACTGATTGTAGGATTTCGTGGGACAAGTGATGTGTTGAACTATGTTGTAGGACTAAACTTTATAAAAGCTTACATATACCGTGAAGTAAGAGAAACAACACGTGCAGAAGAGAAACAACGGTTATGGATAGTGAGTCTTGTTGATGAGTGGCGTGACAAGCGTTATTATGTCATGTTGCATCATACCGAGTACTCGTGCCCTGCGACTGAAAATGTAAATCACGTCATCATGGAGAATCTTAAGTATTTTTATCACTATATTAATATATATCATGACGAAGTTTGTAGTGAGGTTGTGGCTAATGCCATGTGTGAGTTTTTAACAGACTTTAGAGATGAGTATCGTTTGTTAAACAAAAAGGAAAAATATGGGCATATGTTCCTCTCAAATAGTGCGCCGGAATGTGAAGATGTTTAGTTTGTGGAAATGGCGAGTGGTAAAACATTAAAACCGTTATAAAATGGGCTTAGTTCGTGAAAATTACCCTGAAGGAAAATGCCTGGTGCGTATTCGGGGAAGTGGGAGTGATAAAACATTAAAACCGAAATTAATTCTTGTATCGGAAAAAAACACCTGCCCAATATAATAGGATACAACGATTCATGTTGGATCAGCGCCGTACACGTTTCATTAGATTATGGTGCGACTCACTCCTCCCATCGAACCGTCGCGTTGCATGTGCCTCATAGTTATCTCAGAGCTTGAGCCGAGTGGACGTGCGCTCCTCGAATACGATGGAACTTCCTTTGAGCAGCATTCTCAACGCCGTGTACGATGTCTCCGTGACGAAGTCGTTGCGCGTGTTCAGGCGTAAATCCGGTATCGTTAACTATGTACTGGAAACGGATTGTAGGAATTTTATAACGATCTTCACTCCACTTCTCAACTATCACGAAGATTTTATTCATCTCCTCGACACTTAAATAAACAACGTTCCGTTTGTTTGCTTGTCTACAGGTGTAGGTACAAGAAGAGAGCAGATTAGTGACACCCCCTCAAACGCCGTTGTATGTACGTTGTGTATAAATAACGATCGGCCATGCATTGATATACGGTTGATGTGGAAGAATGCTTCTGATAATAACGCTCTTGTCCCTACGCGAAACCGTTTCATCCTCGACAGAATGTTTGAAATCGTCGGATTCCGCAAGCTGAAGCCTATATTAGACGCGCGTGTTACGGATATGCTTTATTTTGATACGGTTCTTGAATACGCATACACCGCTCTGCTCGATGGGTTTACCGAGTGTAGGGTTGAACAAGGTGAGAATGGTCTAGAGCTGGACGTTTATCTAAAAAGTTTAGACTCTTTGAAATATCATGAACTTTGGTACAAAGCACTTGATCGGTATAGGGCTGAGCTCACCTACACCGTTCACTCTGACAAACTATTTCTTTATATAACGAGCAGTTGTCGTAACGACTTAAGAGATTATTTCAACTGTCGCTATGCAGTGTGAAGAAGAATTCACGATTGAAAAGCTCGGGTCGGTAGAAATAAACCCTCAATTGGAAAGGCGTGTTTATAAACTTGTATTTGACGCTGTGGCTAACGATGAACTCTTTGTGCGTGCTTTTGATTGTATTCTAGACGTATTTAAAGATAACTTACCAACCGGTTGTAAAGTGGGCACAAAAATAGTACTGAACGATATGAAGGTCCTTTATATAGAGTATAGGTATCCCTATACCTTAAGCGGTGAAATATTATTAAACCGCGTATACTGCGTAATGCAGAGCAATAACAATGTAATTGTAGACTCGATTAAGTGCGAGTTCAGTGTTTTGAAAAAAAAGTGAAATGTATTTATATATTTAACATAATTGTGTATATATGTATTTCGCCTGTACTGCTATATTGATGGCTATACGTTTTGTATTTCTTATTTTTATTTTGTGCGGTAGAAGATAAAGTGTATGTATTTATTTATTTAACATAATTGTGTGTGTGTATATATATATATATATATATATATATATATATATATATATATATTTCTGTTATATTGAAGGCTATACATTTTGTATTTCTTATTTTTATTTTGTGCGGTAGAAAATAAAGTGTATGTATTTATTTATTTATTTAACATAATTGTGTGTGTGTGTGTGTGTGTGTGTGTGTGTGTGTGTGTGTGCTATATTGAAGGTTATACGTTCTGTATTTCTTTTTTTTTTGTGCGGAGAAGATACAGTGTATGTATTTATTTAACATAATTGTGTGTATGTATATATTTCTCCTGTACTGAAGGTTATATTATTTCTTATTTTTTATTTTTTATTTTTTGATCATTCCAATGTATATTTTATTTTCTATATATTTCCATAATATAATTGTGTATATAATATATATTTCTCCTGAACTGTTATATTGACGGTTTTATTTTTTTATTATATGCATATTCCTCGTTCATGTTTCTTATACTATTATTATTTTCAATTTTTTTGATCATTCCAATGTATATTTATTTTCTATATATTTACAATATTTAATAAACAGAATGATGTAATGTTGTCTTATTTAATTCATTCGGTTGTAAACAATTATACCAAATGACTGGTTACGCCTTCTAAACCTACTGACGGATTTCTAAGCCAACTGCTAAGAATTAATTAAATAAATGGTACAATCTGGCAACTCAAACTAATAATATGTACCTGAACAATTAAAAACACTATTTGGGAACTCGTGTGAAATAAAATAAATTGTGGTATCTAGCAACTCACCCTAGTAAGGTATACCTGAACAATTAAAATAAAAAGGGTATCTGACAACTCAGCCTGTACAAGCCATTTACGCCTTCTAAGCCAACTGGCTGATTAGGGGCCTATAAGAGGACGGCGGGTCGGCTGAAGTGTTAATATGCACTTGCTCCTGTCAGGTGAACATTTCTTCCTTCCTCTCCTCCTGTCTTTCTCTTGGGGGATAACGCCGCCTCCAAGTTTCATGACCCCTTGTTGCACCTGCAACATTCCCCCATCCCCTCATTGCATACCCCTCCCCCTTTGCAACATTCACCCACCCCTCATTGCATACCCCTCCCCTTTGCAACACTCACCCACCCCTCATTGCATACCCCCCCTTTGCAACATTGCAACATTGATCATTATCTCTGCACTCTCCCATTTTGCGTCCATGCTACTGATGTGTTCTACCGAATCTTAACCTCCAGCCTTTTCTACATCATATATTATTCTGTTACTTTCACTTACAATATAAATTTTAAAAAGGAAAGATCTTTCACCTTTCACAGCAGCTTTCAGTACAAAAAAAGCGTTAATTGAAAAATGTAAATATAGTCTAGCTTTTTTTTTTTTAGCTTGTAAAAGGGGAGTATTGCTTTCCCATTTTATAATAGGTAGGTTTTTGGTATGTTCCGTTGTAAGTAAATTTGCGAGCAGATGTTCTATGCACGGTCTGTGTGTATCATAAAAAGCTCAGGGAACCATTCTGAGTTCATTCCCATTATCCCAGAAGAGTTCCTTGTTCCATGCACGGTCTGTGTGTATATATATATATATATATATATATATATATATATATGATGAATAAAACCACGAAGGAAAGGAAACACAGAATGGTGCTCAAGCGCTTTCGTCTAATGACATCCTCAGGAACACTGAAGTACATAAAGAGTTACAGCCTATATATAGGTTACAGAAAAAAAAAAGTTATATATATATATATATATATATATATATATATATATATATATATATATGCAATAAACGGAGAAGTAAAAATAAAAATTAAAAATTAAGGGATTATCAGAGAGGCATACAAATTTGTAAGGAAAAAATATTGATTTTTAGCACAAGATCAAATGAATTATTTCCAACAAATGTTATAAAAAAAAAAAAAAAAAATACAAATTTATACTGGAAATCTGCCCGGGTTTTAACACTGCCTTTTTGGTTAAGGTTCGATGTATATAAAAATAAAATGAAAATTAAAAGTTAATAGAGTAGCATACAAGTTTACCAAAGATTTAGCGTTCTACCCTTCTTATCTAAATCTGTTCTGAAGGAATTCAAAACAACAGGATCGAGTTGAAAAAGACCTTTGCTTATGTTGAAGTTATTTGTAAGTTGGATAATGGTAGACTCAAGAATATTTCTATTAACAATGTTGCTAGAGTGAAATAAAACTGAAGCATTATTCCACTGTATTGATTGGAATAATGCTTCAGTTTTATTTCACTCTAGCAACATTGTTAATAGAAATATTCTTGAGTCTGCCATTATCCAACTTACAAATAACTTCAACATAAGCAAAGGTCTTTTTCAACTCGATCCTGTTGTTTTGAATTCCTTCAGAACAGATTTAGATAAGAAGGGTAGAACGCTAAATCTTTGGTAAACTTGTATGCTACTCTATTAACTTTTAATTTTCATTTTATTTTTATATACATCGAACCTTAACCAAAAAGGCAGAGTGTTAAAACCCGGGCAGATTTCCAGTATAAATTTGTATTTTTTTTATTTATTTATTTTTTTTATTTTTTTTTATTTTTATAACATTGGTTGGAAATAATTCATTTGATCTTGTGCTAAAAATCGATATTTTTTCCTTACAAATTTGTATGCCTCTCTGATAATCCCTTAATTTTTAATTTTTATTTTTACTTCTCCGTTTATTGCATATATATATATATATATATATATATATATATATATATATATAATTTATTTTTTTTTCTGTAACCTATATATAGGCTGCAACTCTTTATGTACTTTAGTGTTCCTGAGGATGTCAGACGAAAGCGCTTGAGCACCATTCTGTGTTTCCTTTCCTTCGTGGTTTTATTCATCATAAATATTTTTCACCTGTTACTTTCGTGAAATAATTTTCATATATATATATATATATATATATATATATATATATATATATAACTCCCTGTAACTCCCCAAGCAACAATGGAAAGTAGAAAAGGAAGACTGTGTCGTGTTCCCAAATTAAAGGCTAGACAAGGAATATCCTTAACCCTGAAAGAAAGTAGTTTTGTTGTGAGAGGACTAAGACTGTTTAATCAGCTGCCTAAAGACCAAGGAAGACGAGTGGTGTTCCGGTGGACATCTTCAAAAGAAGATTAGACGTCTGGCTCAGAAGTTCAGAACAATCCCCGAGGAGCCGGGTGTACCTGGCTATGTGAGGTGGAGAGTACAAGAAACCAACTCACTACTTCACCAGGCCAACTCGAGAGGAGGGGGCGACAAGCTTGACCTTCGTGAAATGAGGAATCATCGCACGGAACATTTGAAAAGTTGAAAGGGGTATATATATATATATATATATATATATATATATATATATATATATATATATATATATAGAATGATCAAAAAGTATCGATAATTTTATTGCTACGGACAAATGAATGCAAATAAGAAATAACCGTTTACATATGTGAGTCTTCCTGCCCTCTGCTGTCAGCAGTCTGAAGCAAAATCTGCTACCATGAGTCAGTAGTTGGTTGGAGCGCTTAAAAGGAGGGTGTGTCTTTGCAGTACGTATAAATCTCTGAAATGGAACAACGCGCGCTCGGAGACGAACGAAATTATTAAAAGACCTTTTGCAAATGATGCTCTCAGTGTAGCTAACGATTAAAAATGGCAAAAAAAGTTTAAAAATGGAGAAACATTTGCTCGTACCAGAAATCGAATCTGTTGAACATTTTCATCCGTACGAGAAGTGGAAGGGCGGTCACTGCGTTCTTTGTCTTCAAGCGATGTTTCTCCATTTTTAAACATTTTGTGCCATTTGTAAACGTTAGCTACACTGAGAACATCATTTCCAAAGCTGTTTTAATCATTTCGTTCGTCTCCGAATGCGCGTTGTTCCAATTCAGAGATTTATACGTACTGCAAAAACACACCCTCCTTTGAAGCGCTCCAACCAACTACTGATTCATGGATGGTCAGGGCTTCCACAGCCAAAATTTTCATTACCCTGGACCATTGGTGGAATTACCCTAAATTACCCCAAATTAAAGCAATTATATATATATATATATATATATATATATATAATGAGATTTCATTTAACTATTATGACTGATACGGAAATTATAGCACTTATGCATAAGAAATATTTATATTTAAAGTTACCATCGATACTTTCTGTAACAATCCGTAGGGTATTTGTTGAATAAAATGGAAATTCAAGAAAAAAAAACTTTGATAACTGTAAACGTGTGCATCAAATCGGCATCATTTTAATAGGAAAAAGAAACAATTACAAGCACATTTCTCAAATCCTTTAATAGTAAGAATGACATCCCCTATGATAAGCTACATGATTCAACTTACTTTCCTTTGTGAAACCTGTGTCCTCTTAACAATAATATCTCTTGCACAGTAACAAAACCAAATATATTCTACCATCAGTATTTAATACAACTAGACAGGAATTTCCAAATTTGAGTAACATGCTGTTTAATAGAACGAAAATAATATATTCTACCATCAATAATTAATACTAATAGACAGAAATTTCCAAATTAAAGTAACATGCTGTGCTATGAAGAAGTACTGGAACTGGGTTCTCCCCTAGTTGCCAGCTACCCTCAGACGCTCACCACAATTTAAAAGGACGAGGAGTTACTGAACAGATAGAATCACTCAGTTATTCCAGATTTGTTCTATTTTTAATCTCAGGCAATATAATAAGTTTAATATAAATTATAATTTGGTGGTGGTGATGAGAAATATGCCTGATTACGCTAGATTTTGTTTATACCCTAAAAATTCTCCAATTACCCTAAAAAAAACCTACCCTAAACTTTACCCTACCAAAGGTTTGATTACCCTAAAATAGGGTAATTACCCTAAAAGTGGAAGCACTGCATCAGTAGCAGATTTTGCTTCGGACTGCAAACGCCAGAGGGCAGGAAAACTTACATATGTAAACGATTATTTCTTATTTGCATTCATTTGTCCGTAGCAATAAAATTATATTATTGATACTTTTTGATCACTCATCGTGTGTGTATATATATATATATATATATATATATATATATATAATATATATATATTATGTATATATATATATATATATATATATGAAACCCCCTCCCCCGCGGGCGGTCTTTCTGGGGTGGATCGCCCGCGGGCTCCTGCCTCCATGTGGCGAGGGGGGTCAGCCGCGGCTGGGGGCCCTGCCGGGTCCCCCACCCGGTTGCGAAGTAGACTTTTAGCATACCCTGCTATCCTACAGCCCCCTCTTTCCTGTCTTCCCCTCTTTCCCCTCTTCCTTGCCCCCTCTGTTTTTTCTGCTTTCTCTGTTCACTTCGCGCGCCCTGTGGGCTGCCGGGGCTGGTCGCTGGGGGTCTCGCTCCCATGGCCGGGGCCGGACTAAGTTGGCTGGTAGGGTGCCAGGGCCTGGGACCCTGGGGGGCCTTGGTCTTTGCTGCCGGCGGGGGAGAACTTTCGACGCTGCAAGGGCCCCTTTTGAAACGGGGGTACCTACATGGGACGAGGCACCCATCCCCCGCCGGCATGCGCTTGGTCCCCTTGTGCCCCGGGTAATCGGTTCCCCGCGGCCCCGGGCGCGAAACAAAAATAATTTTTTTTTTTGGAAACATTTACAAATCTAATGGACCTCGTTGACGACCCGGCTTGTGCATCTGACCTCCCTTTGACTACCTCTTCGGACCTTGGGTCTGGTAAGGGCAGTCGGCAGCCCTCGCCCACCCCGTCTGCTCTTCTTGCCGACATCTCCTCTCCCTCTCTTCCCCAGGCTCGTGGCGCCGCTGCCCGACCCCCGCCAGTGGCGGATGGACCTGCAGTGGACCCCCCGACCCCTGGATCCCCCCATATTCCACGTCCCGATAGGGACCCACCTGCTTTTTCGCCCTCAGGTGGGAGGCCCGCGGCCCCGGTCGCCTCCCACTCCGGTCGGGCCTCATCGCCCCCGGCCCCTCGGCCCCTGGGGGACGGGGGACCCGACGTCGCCGTCCGCCTTTCTCGTCTCCCCGTCCCCTCTAAGTACCGGTGGTGTTTGGCCCGACGGCTTCGCTCGGCCTTAGGACGGTGGACAAGTTCCTCGTCCTCCGCCCCTCCTCCTCCAAGCCCCTCCCCACTAACCATGAACGCCTCTTTCGAGCGATCCATGGGGTGACGGGGACGGCTCGTTTTGACCTTCGGCCTCAGAGGGATGGCTCCATTCTGATAAGGTCGCGTTCCTCTGTCGAAACCTCCTCTCTGCTCGCTATCCCCAATGTCCTGGGCTGCGGGATCACGGTGTCCCCCCACCCCCGCCTCAATCAGTGCCAGGGCACAATTTACGCTGCTCGTCTTCTACCTATCCCGGTGGAAGACCTCCAGATTGACCTCGCCTCCCAGGGTGTTGTGAGAGTGTACCGCTTTCCCGACAGATCGCGATCCCCAACCGCCCCTTCTCCTCGCCTGCTCCTCACTTTCGACTCACTGGTGCCCCCCGTTTCGGTATTCTGGGGCTTTGGTGAGAGACGAGCGTGCGAATTCTCGGTACGACCATACATGCCAGATCCTACGCGCTGTTTTCAGTGCAATAGGTTTGGCCACGTGAGCAGCTCCTGCCGTCAGCCGGCCCCGTTGTGTGTCCGCTGCGGCGGCCCTCCCCACCCCTTGCCCTGTACTGCTCCGCCTTCCTGCACCAACTGCCATGGACCACACCCTGCTTCATCCCGCTCTTGCCCGTCCTTCCTCTTTGAGAGGGAGGTTCGGGCCCTCTGTTCATCAGAGTTTCTCAGCGCTCGGGAGGCGCGGGACCGGTTGCGTGGCTGCGAGGCCCGGCGTGGTACCTCGTACGCCGAGGCTCTCCGTTCCCGGCCGCCGCCGGCCCAGACCCCGTCCTCACCGGCGGTTCCCAACGCGCCTCCACCCACCGTGTCCGCTACTCCCAGTCCATCCTCTGCCGCCCAGCGGACTCCTACCGCGGCTCCCCGTACTACCAGCGCGTCCCCACGTGCTCCCTCCGCGAACGCTGATGCTTCGTCGGCAACCCCCCCTGCCCCTTCTACGCCCTCTCCACCGGCGCCTTCGGCCACCCCCATTCCGGATCGTGACCCGCCGTCACCCGTGCGGGCCGCACGACGGAGGGGTAAGGGCAGCAAGCGCCGCGCCATCAGCGACCTGAAACTAGCCCGGCGTACCTCCTGGCGGAGTTACGTGTCCGGGATCTCCTCCTCGACTGCCCCCTCGACTGTTTGGCGCAAGGTGCGTAGTTTTGAGGGGACCCGGGTCCCCCCTCGACCCCCGGTGCTTCGGGTCGGGGACGACAAGTTCGTATCCGATCCGGAGGCCGTCGCGAACGCACTCGCGGCGCACTTCGCAGCCATCTCCAGTTCCGATTCCCCCCACTCCCGCCGCGACCCACTGGATTTTCCACCTCATAGGGATGACCCCTATAATCACCTCTTCCGCATGACAGAGCTTCGGGAGGCCCTCCGCCCCCGACGCTCCTCCGCCCCCGGCCCCGATAATATCCCCTATGACTTGTTACGGCACCTCCACCCCTCGGCTCTTAGCTTTTTACTGGACCTCTATAACCGGATTTGGTTGGAGGGTTCATTCCCGGACCGGTGGCGTGAGTCCATCGTCGTCCCCATCCCGAAGCCCGATAAAGACCCCTCACTCCCGTCGAACTATCGCCCCATTTCCCTGACATGTTGCGCCTGCAAGGTTATGGAGGCGATGGTCGCCTTGCGGCTGTCCCTTACCCTGGAGGCGAGTGACCAATACCCTGCTACCCAGGCTGGTTTCCGGCGCTTCCGGTCTACCACCGACCCCCTCCTCCTCCTCCTCCTTAGCCACGACGTGCAGGAGGCTTTCTCCCGGCGTCACTTTGTTCTCGCCGTCTTTTTCGACCTCCAGAAGGTTTACGATACTACCCGGCGGAGCGCGGTCTTTGACTGCTTACGCTCCCTGGGTTTCGTAGGCTTTCTCCCCTCCTTTATTTATAACTTCTTGTCCGCCCGTTCTTTTCGCGTCCGCATCGGTTCTACCCTCTCTGACCGCTTTCCGTTGGAGGAGGGTGTCCCTCAGGGTAGTGTCCTTAGCGTCCTGTGTTTCTCACTGGTGATGAACACAGTCGCCACGGTCCTGCCTACTTCCGTTTGTAGCTCCCTCTATGCCGATGACTCGGCTATCTATTGCTCTGGCCGTCTCCCGTCTTTGGCTGAACGGCGACTCCAGCTAGCCATCAACGCGGTGGTTCGCTGGGCGTCCTCGGTTGGCTATGCTTTCTCACCCTCTAAGTCTTCCAGTATGCTTTTCCGCCGTCGGCGCCTCCGTCTGTCGCATACCTTCGCCCTTACCCTTGCCGGCACTCCTCTTCCCCTCGTCCCATCCGTTAGATTCCTGGGTATGACCCTCGACGGATTTTTCGGTTGGGTTCCACACCTTAGGCGGTTGCGGCAATCATCTCGCCGCACCCTCTCCCTTTTGAGTCACCTGTCCCACACGACCTGGGGGGCGGACAGGCGTACTCTGCTGCGCCTGTCCACCTCCCTGGTGCAATCCCGCATCGACTACGGTTGTGTGGTCTACAGCTCCGCCTCCTCTCCGGCACTCCGTATGCTGGATCCTCTTCTCCACCGTGGCCTTCGCCTGGCGTCGGGTGCCTTCCGCTCGTCCCCTGTCGCTAGTCTTCAGGTGGACTGCGGACACCCCCCCCCCTGCCCCTTCGCCGGGGCCTTCTCATGGCGAAGTGTTACCTTCGCATCTGCCGCCTCCCGAGGTCCCTACTCTTCTCCGCGATCTCCCAGGCGCTACCCCGGCCTGACACGTGGCATTTCGCTGCCTCCCTGGCCAAGATCTTTTCGTCCCTGGGGATCCCCCCACCCTCTATTCTGCCGTTCTCCTTCGACCTGTCGCCCCCCTGGCTGACCACCCCTATCTGCCGCTGCCAGGCGCTCCGTGACCTGCGTAAGGAGTCTCCTCCTACCGTCCTCCGGTCTTCTTTTCTGGCCCATCTTCCCGTACACTCGGACGATGTTCCCGTCTACACCGACGGCTCGCGCTCCCCTGCAGGTGTCGCGGCCGCCGTCTTCTCTCCGTCGCTGTCACCTACCTCCCGGGTATCCCCCTGCCGGTTCAGGCCTCCATCTTTTCCGCGGAGCTCTTTGCCCTTCTGGAAGCCCTCCGTCTGGTATCGGGTTTTTCGCGGTCTTCCTGTACCATCTTTTCGGACTCGCTGAGCGCCCTTCAAGCGCTCGAGCGCTATGATTCCCCGGACCCCCTCGTACGCCTTATTCAACAGGAGTACCATGTCCTGCACACCGTTCACCGGATCCGGGTCACCTTCTGCTGGGTTCTTGCCCATGTTGGTGTTTCCGGTAATGAGGCGGCTGACCGCACAGCCCGGTCCGCCGCCTCGATGCCTCCCCTCCCCAGCCCGCTCCCCTTCTCTGACTATGTGCAGGTCTTTCGGTCCTTCTACGACCGCATATGGCAGCAGTCCTGGGACGATGCCACCGGAAATAAACTCTGGTCCATCCGCCCCCGCCTGTCATATTGGGCGTCCTCTTTCCACCGCTCCCGACACAAAGAGGTCGTCCATGCGCGGCTTCGAATCGGCCATACGCGCCTCACGCACGGCTCTTATGTCCCGGCAGGAGGCTCCTCGTTGCGCCTCCTGCCAGTCGCCTCTCACCGTCTCTCACATCCTTGTGGAATGCCCCACCCTGTCGTCAGTACGTCGTCGCGCCTTCCCGTTCCTCTCTGATTTCCCCCTCCCCGATCGTTTACGTCTTATGCTCGCTGACCGTCTTTTCCTCTTCCTCTCCCAATCTCGCATCCTCTCTGAGCTTTAGGTGACTTCTCACCCGTCGTCCGCGGTCCTCCCACTTCTAGTGCCTTTTCCCCGTCTCCGTTTCTTTTTCTCATATTCTGCTTCGCCATGATATCCGCTAACGTATAGCGGGAAATGGCGGTAAACGCCCCAATACAAAAAAATATATAATAAATAAAAAATATATATGAAAATTATTTAACGAAAGTAACACGTGACTAATATTTATGATGAAAATAACCACGAAGGAAAAAGAAAACAAAAAACTATTCTGTGTTTTCTTTTCTCTTCGTGGTTATTTTCATTATATATATATATATATATATATATATATATATATATATATATATCAGGTCATCCCATAAGTAATGTTTTTTAGATCGGAATTTGAAGGACAAAAAAAAACTCGACTGAAACTTTTTAATCTAGTATATATTTTCCATCGGAATCAATGACACTCTGCCAACGCCCTACAAGCTTTTCAATGCCGTTTATAAAATTCAGGCGGTTTTGAGGCAAAAAACGTACAAAGACTGGTGGTGAGGGTCTGGCTCTGCTGTGGTGATGGACTTCGTCCACTACTAACGGTGCTCTGATCGATCTTTAGATTGATTTCTTCCCTGCGGTGAAGCTTTAAATCAAAGCTCTGTCTATGCAGCAGGAACCCCGCCGTGCTGCGGCCGGTGGGATCGCAGGGGCCGGGGACCAACAACCCCCGGAGGCGGCTGGACCGCCCGGGCAATTCGTCTGCCCGCAATGCTCCCGGCCGTTCGGGTCTAAGATCGGCCTCGGAGTACACCGACCAGCAATTCACCCCGGCGACTTCTTCGCCGAGGTGAACCTCGATCGAGTGAAAAGGCGTTGGGATCCTGCCGAAGAGGAAGTTCTGGCGGATACGGAGGCACGGCTGACCTTCGAGCACAGGGGAGGTCAGCTGTTTATGAACCAAGCCCTCTTTGCACTCTTCCCCGATCGTACTCTCGAGTCGATCAAGTCGAGGCGGAAGCGGCCTGAGTACCGTGAGCGGGTTCTCCAGTTGGTGGAATACCGCCAGGAAAAGGCCGCCATGGAGGCGGGTGATGGTGATCGTCCGCGCCGCCGCGGCGTGGTTCCTCCGCCCCGTCCGGTTCAGTCCGTGGCCCCTATGGACCTCGGGCCCCGTGGCGGGGTGCGTCCACGTCGTGGTCCGCCGCGGCGGGCTGCCGCCCGCTTTCCGGTCCTCGATATCGACGAGAGAGTTTCCTCCTCCTCCTCCTTCGGCTCGGAGGCGGGCGACGAGACTTTTGTGTTGTCTTCCTCCTCGTCCTCCTCGGAGTCCGTTGGGGAAGCCGTTGCTTCCCCGGAGGAACCGCGGGGGGGTGGATGAGGCGGCGGAGTGGGTCGGAGAGGGAGCCCAAGACGTTCCGCCGGAGCCAGTCCCAGACAGGGACCCGATGGAGTGGTTAGACCAACTAATATTGGCAATTGGCAGTGGATTGAGGACATGGAGTGACGAAGTGTGTGGGACTCGGGATTGGGATGGGTACGCCCACCAGGCGGCTCAGGCGTGGCTCCCCCTCGCCTGTGCTGTCCTGGACAGGCTGGCTGCGGGCCGCCCTGGTCAGCCCGATCGGGTTGCGGGGCGGCCGCCAGTAGGTCAACGAGGGCGCGTTACGCCCTCACCGACCGAAAACGGTCGTCCTCGTGCCGGGTTGGGCGCGGGGCGCCGTGGCCAGCGTGTCTCGGGGGCTCGTCGCCCGCCAGTAGGCCAACGGGGGCGCGTTACGCCTCCACCGGCCCAAAACGGGCGGCGTCCCCCTGGGAGGGACGGTCCGCGCGTCGCAGTTCGCGCGGGGCGTCCTAACAACGTTCCCGTGGTCCCGCGCACCCGTCGTATGAGAAGGAGTATGGAGTGGAGAATCGTTCAGGGCTTGTGGGCGCGGGATCGAGGGAGAGCTGCGTCCCTGGTCCTGAACGACTCCTATTGGCAGCCCGACCCGGTCGGGGCGGAGGCGAAGATTGCCTTCTGGCGGGGTGTCTTCGGTGCCCCCTCTGCTCGCGATGAGCGCGTGCCGGTTCTGGGTGAGCCCTTGTGGCACCTCATTGAGCCGGTTACGGCGGCTGAGGTCAGATGGGCAGTCAAGAACATGAAGGACGGTGCACCTGGTCCTGACGGTGTGGTCCTGGGGAGTTTAGAGGGTTACTGCAAAGAGGCGCTTGCGGTGGCCTTCAACTGCTTCCTGGCGGGTGGGGATCTGCCTGGGCGTTTTCGGGACGCTCGGACGGTCCTCATTCCGAAGAAGGCTACTCCGGTGGGTCCGGGTGATTATCGCCCAATTACGATGAGCTCGGTGATAGTGCGCTGTTTCCATAAGATCCTGGCCCGCAGTTGCGACAGTGCACGACTCCTGAGTTCTCGGCAGCAAAGATTCGTGCGTGCTGATGGCTACGCGGAGAACCTTTTGGTTCTCCAGACGGTCATTGCCCAGGCAAAAGGTCTGGGCCACCCCTCGCACGGGGCGTTTGTAGACTTGGCTAAAGCATTCGATAGTGTCTCTCACGAGAGCATTCCCGGTGCTTTACTTCGTCTCGGTGTGCCAGCACCACTAGTCAGCTATGTGGCCGCAACTTACGTAGAGGCTGCCACATGGCTGATAGGGGAACGTCTGTCAGTGACTCGGGGCGTGAGGCAGGGAGACCCGCTGTCCCCATTTGTCTTCAACGCGGTTTTAGAGTGGTCCTTAGGGCAGTTGAACGATGCAGTCGGCGTTCCTTTAGGGAGCCAGCGTGTGAGCCACCTCGCCTTTGCGGACGATGTGGTTCTTCTTAGTACGTCTCCAGTGGGCTTGCAGTCCTTATTGGACTGCTATGCCTCGGAGACCGAAAAGACTGGCCTCCGCCCGAACAATGCCAAGTCCGCCACCTTCTCCATCCTGTTAGACGGGAAGGGGAAGCGCTGGGTTTGGGGCGCTGAGGCTCGTTTCACTGTAGGTGGCATGGCCATTCCCGCGTTGAACACGGGCGACTTTTATCGGTAGCTTGGCGTGGATATCGGCATGATCGGGTCTAAGTCGAGAGCGCTCACGGTAATCCGTGAGCGGCTAGACCGGGTCTCGGCTGGCCCACTCACTCCGCAGCAGAAGCTCTGGGTCTTGCGGTCCATGGTTCTGCCTGGGGTAACCCACGACCTGGCGTTGAGCCGGGTTCGTGCGGGGACCCTGGTGGATCTGGATCGTTTGGTCCAGAGTCGCGTTCGGCGGTGGTTGCACCTTCCGAGGGATGTGCCACTCGCCGTGTTTTACGCGGCTGTGGGTGATGGGGGACTTGGTCTGCCGTCGCTGCGTGTCAGGCTACCGGTGTATAAGATCAAACGGGTCGAGGGCTTAGTTCACAGTTCCGACCCGGTCGCCCGCGAGGTGGCCGCTCACCCACTGGGCGGACAGCTCGTGGCGGCGTGTCCTCCCGTTAGAGTCAGGGGCCTGGTTCTGCGAACACCTGCAGAAGCCGAGCACGCGTTCCGACTTGCACTTGCCGCTTCTGTCGACGACAAAGGGCTGGCCGGGGCGCGTCAACAGGCCGCGTCGGCTTCTCATGGGTGGATCAACGACAGTACGAGGCTTATGACCGGACAGAATTTCATCGACGCCGCCAAGGTCCGTATCGGCGCTCTGCCCACGAGGGAGCGACGGACACGGGGTCGGGGTGGCCCCCCTCCTTGTGAGTGGGGGTTCCATGCGGGGGATGGCCTTGGTCATATCCTGCAGGGCTGTCCCGACACCCACCGTAAGCGCGTCGAGCGGCACGACCGGGTGGTCCGCCTGGCGGAGCAATCACTTCGTGGCTCTGGAGCCCGAGTGATTGTCGAGCCGGTGGTGCCCACTCCGGCGGGCATTCGACGTCCGGACATGGTGGTAGCGCGCAACCACGAGGTTACGATCGTTGATGCCCAGATCGTAGCGGACTCTTGTTGCACGACCTTGGAGGAGGCTCACCTCCGGAAGGCTCGCCGTTATGACGAGCCGGCCGTGACGCAATGGGCCCTCGACTGGGCACGGCAGCAAGATGACGACTGCCAATTTTCCAAGGCTACGTCACTAACTATCTCCTGGCGCGGACTACTGGCAACCAGCTCAGCCCAAGATCTCAAGGCACTAGGCCTTGGAGCTGGTCAACAAAAGCTGCTGGTAGTTCGCAGTCTCGAGGGATCGGTGTACATTTGGAGGCACCGGGCGCACCGGGGCATGCGCGGTGGGAGGAGGCGTGGGCGTCTGCCGAATCCTGGGTTGGGTCCCAGGCGGGATTGATCAGGATCTCCTGAAGATCTTGATCAGTGTCCTAAAGGCGTCAAGCTCTAGGCCTGGTCGGGTAGGGGGAGGCGGCCACGCGATGGACCACACAGAACAAACAACACCATGTGTTCAGTCCCTCTATTGATGACCCTATTGAGGCTTACATAGTATTGGCCGAGGGGTACGGGGAGTTACCTAGCCGTTGCTAGGTAGATTCCCTGTAGCTGCTGTATTACTATGCAGTACGCCGCGACATAGAGCGATACATTGACGATAGTTTTGCAGACTCCTGAAGAGATGATAATCTGAAGGCGCAAGGTCTGGAGAATATGGAGGATGTGGAAGTTTTTCCCATCCAAGCTCCTCAATTTTTGCAGAAGTGATCCGAGCAGTATGAGGACGTGCGTTGTCGTGGTGGAACACGATTCCTTTCCGATTAACCAAAGAAGGTCTCTTTTCTTTTAGTACAGTGTTCAATCGATCCAGTTGTTGACAGTAGACTTGAGCGGTGATTGTTTGGTTGTGTGGTAAGGTTTGAAAGTGTATTACACCACCTTTATCCCACCAAACACTAAGCAACACCTTCCGAAGATTTGGTTTTGGCTGTGGTGTCGCTGGTTCTCCGGCACAAACCCACTGTCAACGGCGCTTAACATTCTGGTACAGTATCCACTTTTCATCACCAGTCACTAAACGGTGCGAAAACGGATCTTGGAGTTCACGGGAATGAAGAGCTGTGCTAATGTTTACCCGCACCCTCAGATTGTCGACCGACAATTCATGTGGCACCCATTTTCCTAACTTAGGCACTTTCCCGAGTTGTTGCAAATGTCGATGGATAGTAGACGGGGATGAATTGAGTTTCTGGGCCAATTCTTCGACAGTTGTTGAACAGTCTTCTTCAAGTGCGGCTAACAGCAGGTCATCATCAAACTCAGCAGGGCGTCCAGAGTGTGCTGCATCTGTCAAACAGCAGTCACCATTCCTAAACTTTTGAAACTATCTTTGACATTTCCTCACATGCAGAATATCGTTGCCATAAACGTCCTGAATGTTTCGCGTTGCTTTAGTAGCACTATTCCCTTTTTTGAACTCGTAAAGCATTATATGCCTGATATGCTCTTCTGATACCGCCATGTTTATGAGGGGTTCACATAAAGCAAAACACACGTCTTCACTGGTCAAGGTCTGTAAAGTATGTAGCGAAACACGATAGATCTCTTCTTAGATATAACCTTCGGAAAATTTATGCTTAAACCGAGTAGGACTAGTTTAAACTTAATCTATCGTAAAAAGCGACATTACTTATGGGATGACCTGATATATATATCAACGTAAAGAACGACGCTTGTATAGGAGAATATTCCGCGCAAGATGATGAGGGAGAACGAAACAAATGAAAAAATGAGGTAACCACCCTGGAATCGAACCCGGGACCTTCCGATTGCCGGTCAGATATGATAACCATTACACCATGGGCCTCACTCGATCAAATGCCATAATCCTCCTACATACGCGCAGTTACCTCATTTTTTCATTTGTTTCGTTCTCCCTCCTCATCTTGCGCGGAATATTCTCCTATACAAGCGTCGTTCTTTACGTTAATTATACTGCGTGTTTGCAGTTAAAATGTATATAATGTACGGCATGCGCGAGGTGCCCCCTTGGGGCATTGGTTTCTGCGCGTATGTAGGAGAATTATGGCATTTGATCGAGCGAGGCCCATGGTGTAATGGTTATCATATCTGACCGGCAATCGGAAGATCCCGGGTTCGATTCCCGGGTGGTTACCTCATTTTTTCATTTGTTTCGTTCTCCCTCCTCATCTTGCGCGCGGAATATTCTCCTATACAAGCGTCGTTCTTTACGTTAATTATACTGCGTGTTTGCAGTTAAAATGTATATATATATATATATATATATATATATGATCCTGAATTAAATGACAGCCTTTCCTCGATAAAATTACATACTTCATAATAACCAACCAACCAACACCTTTTTCAACACAACTAACGCATTAATTTGGATTCTTACTCCGTTTCTTTCTTTTTAGTTGTTATTTACAACTTCTTCTAGTGAGGTTAGTCTTTTTAAATTTTAGTTTGTTTTGGTGTTTTATTTGGTTTGACTTTTGTTTTTGTTGTCTTATAGTTCAGAAAATTTAATTTTTTTTTTTAAACTATTTTGATTATTGTATTAGGTTTTATAACTATGTACATTTATCTTGCATTGTTTTCTGTAAAAGTTTTTTTTTACTCTTTCTTTATATATTATATATATAATTGATTTTTTTCTCTAATTTTGATGCTCTCATTTAGTTACTGAAGATGGCCTCTGAGTGTACCGAAAAGTATGGCCAATGAATGTTGAGAGTCTTCTCTTGTTTTTATATCCCTGTTGAGAATAAGATTCCCGACGAAAACTTCTATCGTAACTAATATACATATTTCATTTCGTGTGTTTAATTGTGAAATTCACCCCATATAATGGAGCTCACGCGTGTCCTCTTCACTGTTGCTCTTTTCACAATTACCTTTCTCTCCGATCGATTTTTAGACGTTACCGTTCTGCAATTGCTCAATCACATTCTATTAAGAACCAATTCAATTTCCTTAGGAAGTGTTAAAGTGAAAGTCATCCCAAAATTCTTGCTTGGAAAACGATACCGTATGTTGGACGATACACCGTTTGGTGACACCAAAAGAATTATTTTAAAGAAACCTATTAATATATCTCGCATCGGAATGAAGAACGCTTTCAGAGTTCGAAGTAAGAAAGATATTTTTTCCTACCGTTCACCGTGCTTGGAGAAGTACACTTTTGAACGATATTTACAACAACTTGCGTAGAAGATGCAGAACTCGGAATAGAAAATTAAATAGACTGGACGATTTAGTTCGTAATAGTTACTGGACGAAAAAGTGATTTTAGTAATATTAACTTGTCCCATGAGCTAGACTTCAATATGAAATGTGCGTTAGGTTATGGCTCAGGATTGTCCCAAAAAAGACGAGCAGCTTACTGGTTAAGTTTATCACTTTTGAAAAACAGTAATATATCCGAAAGTGAGGTGACTTTAGCCAAAGCTTGTGTGTATAGTACTTTCAATACGAGGTATGAATCGAATATTTTAGAGGTTTTGAAAAAGCCCCAAACACACTTAAAAATAACGATTCATTATGTATTACTAAAGCGGACAAATCTAATTTGATCGTTGTCATGGACAAAAGCAGTTGCATTGAAAAGATGAGTATTTTGAGTGACCGCGATACGTACAAACCTTTAAACAGAGACCCACTGGAGGATTTTAATAAAATGTTTAACAGAAAATTAAGAAATATTAAAATAACTATAATGCGCTTTCTTAGTTTCTTGGTATCAAACCGTCACTACCATATTTGTACGGTTTAGTAAAAAGTTAATAATCCCATGAGACCTATTGTTAGCTCAGTAGGCTCCGTAACCTATAAGCTATGTAAATAGTTAGAGCCAACTAACGGCGTTAATAAACTGTTTCCAAGTCACATATTATAAATAGCATGGATCTTATTGACAAACTGAAGTTTCCTAATGACCCTAATTTCAAACTGGTAAGTTTTGATGTATGCTCGTTATTCACAAAAGTCCCTGTTGATGACCTACCTTATTTTTTAAAAGATAAGATCTTTGAATATTCTCTCCCTGTTCAACACAACTCTTGAGTTAATTAAGTTTTCCTTCAAAGATTGTAAATTTCGGTTTGAAAATAAGTTTTATGCTACTGTATGTTTGGATTGGCGATGGGAAATTCCTCACCGGTATTAGCTAACTTGTATATGGAATTTTTTTGAAAGCAGAATTTTGCCTACTGTTGTTAATTTTAACTTTGTTTGGTACAAGTATGTACATGATATTTTATGCCTTTGGCTTAATAATTTGGATGTTGACGTTTCTTGGTAGGCTCAACAATTTAGTCCCATCTACAGTATTAAGTTCACGGTTGAAAACGAAAGTGAAGGAAGCTTATATTTTCTGGATCTAAGAATTCGGAGATGCTTTAATCGGTTCAGGGTAGAAGTTTATCGTAAGTCTACTAATAATAACTCGTGTGCATTTTTATTCCGACCAGCATCCCTCTATTAAATCCTCTATTTTCTGTTTCTCAGAGCATTGAGAGTTGTCAGTCCTGAATTTTTAGATTGAGTTATGCAATATCATGAATATTGGTACTAAATTATCCTATTTCATCTTTACATTGTCTTAGGAAAGTCAAGAATAGGTATTATAATAGTGTAACTGTAATTTCTGTAAAGGAATTGAGCGTAAAAAGATCCTTATCCTACCTTACCATGTGAATTTTAAATATCTTTCGACTTATTAAAGCAATTTGTATCAATGTACAGTAGTCTTTAGTATAATACTGTTAAATCACGCCTAATAAAGAATAGCACGGATAATGTGGTTGGTTGTGTATTCGATCGGATGTACACAATGTAACTCGGTATATATAGGCCAATCGGGTATAACGTTAGATATTAGGGTAAAACAGCATGAACATGCGTGTAGAACAAAGTAATTCTAATGCATTGTTTACAATACTGTATGTATAGATGCAATCATAGTATCAAATGGGTTAGTTCTAGAACGGTCGTTAAAAACAGATATAACTGAAAGGAAATATTTGAAAATGTGCATTTATCCATGTGAAAATTTCATTAACAGTGCGAGAATGTATAAAATTGACAATATCCAGTCAAAATACCTTTTGCCTCTAATTAACTTGTTAATTATGTGCTAATCTTTTTTTTTTTGTCCCGTTGTACATGTGTGTATATATTTTTCTCTCCTTCTCCATTCCCTGACGAGGTGTACTTTTGAATATACGAAAGCCCTTGGAATCATTTTTCTTTTTCCTTGTGGGTTTGCATCATTTTATTAATTTCACGTGTTTAATTGTGAAATTGATCATGTACACACGTGTATATATATATATGTATACATGTGTATGTGTGTGTGTGTATATATATATATATATATATATATATATATATATATTTTTTTTATACTTTATGAAACTTTGAGAGTTTCAACGAGACGGTTCAGGATCGACCTGCGATCGACCCCTCTGCAGCATCCAGACTCATTTACGGGATTTCCTGGAGGAGAGAATTGCTTTCAGATCTCTTGCCCTCGTATACAGCCACGCATGGCTAATCAGGGACTTTGCACAGGAACCTGTCTAGCTGGTTTTTGAAATTAAATAGGTTGGTGTGCTGGAGGTCCTTCAGTTCTTTGTGCAAAACATTAAAGTTTTGGGCTTCGTATTCTGTGGATATTTTAAATCCTCGTTTTCAAGACTCCCTGTCCCACCGCAGCTGGAACAGTACAAAACCTGCCCCTCTTCTCGTTCCAGTGTTTCCATTTCGTTTCTAAGGTTAGGGACAAAACCATAGTATTTTTCGTATGTATACTATTGTGTACCGCCCAGGTCGTCTTTCCAGATTGAAGAATTTCAGCCAGTGTAGTCGAAACCAGTATTCTTTACCTTCCGTTTCTCCATTTTAGTTGTAAGTCCTTTGTATGCCTCCTATGTTTGCAATGTCTCGTTTTCTGGATATTGAGCAGTACTCAATTATTCGTTGGACCAGATTCTTCCATAATTTTAGCATTGTTTGCTTTTCTGCTGCGGAAACTCCTCCAGATGATGCCCATTATTTTTCTAGCTGGTGTAATTTTAATGGTGTTAGAAAATCTAGAAGAGGAAGAGCCGTTGTTGTTCCAAAGCGATATGATGACCAAGCTGATTGATGCAGCATTGATTGTCTAAGTTAAGGTGTATATATGTATTCATCTCATAAGTGTAAGGTTAGTGAAAAATTCACTTAATTTAGAGCATTTTTCGGCTCTTGTTGCATCATTGTTTGGGCACTCGCAGCTCCCTTTCTACTCGTTTGTTGTATGCGGCACTGATAGGGCGTGGTCTTATAGAGAGCTATCTTGCAATTCAGTTTGGTTTAGATACAGGATTGTTGCATCGTGCAATGGTGCAGGTTGTTGTTGCAAGGTTTAGAAAGACCATAAATAGTGCCCCCTTTTTTCCTTAATTTTATGCTACTTAGACCTAAAGTAGACCCACATCGAATCTGCAACCCTGATGTAGGATCTAATAGGACCTCCAAGTCCGTAAGTTTGTTTTAGTCTAGCTTAACTTAGGTTATTAGTTAAAGTAGCCCTTCAGAGTTTGGCCGTTCAAGGCTCAGCTGGGATTCTGAACCCAATAAAAATAAAATAACATGGTCCTTCGAACCGGATTCTAGCCTAAGACAGAGGCAGTGACTATCTTTCGCAAAGTTCTGATTGTGTAAATTGTAGCCTAAGTTAGGCCTGGATGGGTTGAGCCTAATTTGAGTTAAGGTTCCAGGGTAGAAAGTTTAGTTGCACAATTGCGAAACTTGGCTGCTAGTCTGTGGTTGTTTTGGGGTCTACATTTGGTTTTATTGTTCGTAGGTGAAGGTTGCAGACTTCAGTGCGCCAGTTACTTGGGTGGAAAATTTGGTATTCCAGACTGGTGGTTGGTCAGTACCCCAAACAGGCAATCCACTTTATTTGGCAGAAGGCAAATTGAGTTTGGTTAGTTTGGTTAAGTATTTTGGCCAATTCAGCTTATTTGGCATTGAGCCCAGTTGTTCGTTTGCATTGAAGATGAGTGCAGCTGAATTGAACAAGTTTAGAAACAAGAGAAGGGCTTACAAAGGTCTAATCACAAAGGTCATTGCCACTGTAGATTCTGTCATAGAGCAAGAGGATTTAAGCTTACTGACTGCGTAGCTTTTCATATTAGAAACTAAAAAGGTTGCTCCAAGAGAATTAAATGTTAAGATTGAGGCTCTTATAGACGAGGATGAAATGGAAAATGAAATAATTTACTTTGAAGAGATTAGTGATGACATAATTAAAGCATGCCACAGAGCAAGAGAGTTTAGCCGTTCACTTCAGTTAGAGATCAGGTCTAATAATTAAACACAGCCCTCAACCATGCTAGTGAGGTTAAGGTTAACAGATCTGCAGTTCAATTACCGAGGCTTGTACTCAAAACATTTTCTGCGAGTATTCAAGGATGGGCAGACAGTCTTCAATCAACAGTTCATTCTAGTCAAGTGTTAAGTGCTGTGGAGGAGTTTAATTATTTGCAGCCTCTCTTGGAAGGGAAGGCAGCAAAGACAATAGCAGGGTTAACTTTAACAGAGGCTAATTATAATGTGGCTTGGGATATATTAAAGAAACGGTTTGGTAAGCCAGCGACCTTAATTAAAAGCTACCTCCGCGAACTTTTAGCTATACCTCCTGTTAATAATCCCAATGGTGTCAAGGAGTTACGCCAGTTATATGATGAATTTGAAGTTAGAACTAGGTCTCTGGACAACTTGGGTGTCGGAATGGAAAGGTATGGTGTAATGCTGGTCACTATAATGGAGTCTAAATTGTCTAGCTCAGTTTTGGTTGAATTAATTAGGGGACACTCTACAAAACATGTGTACATCCTCCTTGAACAGATGTTGAGCTTTTTAGGCACGGAATTAACAAGACGAGAGGGAATTGAGTTTGCATGGTTGGGTGTTAAACAAGGGAACAGGCAGGCAAAGCTCCAGAATTCCTACAAAAAGGAATAGCCCAGGTACAGTGTCAGCTCTACATGCATCCTTTGAGAATAAATTAAAGGAAAGCGAGGAATACATACTTTTCGAAGGCAACCACAAGTCATATAAGTGTGAAGTGGGTGAGGCTTTACATGTTGAGGAGAGAAAGGACAAGGTAATTAAGCCCACCGCGTGTTTTAAATGTTTTTTTGAAAGGTCAGAGTAAGGTTTTGTAAGTTTAAAATTTTGTGCAAAAAATGTCATGGCCGGCATCAGCCATTATTGTGTGGAAACACACCTCGTATGCCTACCTTAGAAATAGAGACGTCAGTGGCACATGCAGGGACGTATCCAAGGGGGGGTGCGAAGGAAGTGGTCGCTCCCCACCCCTTGGACTAGAAAACATATTGTATGTAAAATATTAATAGTATGTAAATATTAAATAGGTAATCATTATAACTGCATTTGATCAAATTACAGATTTGTTTGATTGTCCGGGTTAGAAAACCTCAATTAAAAATTGTAAAAAAAAAAAAAAAAAATCGCTAGAAGCCTGTAATTAGCTTGACTCTTAACATGTAAAATTCATCATCAAAAGTTTCATTTCGTTATAAACTTATACTATTCTAATTTAAGACAAAAAAAAAAGCAATTTATATAGCTATTTCTATGCTTATTTTTATGACATAAATATAACCAAGTTATTTTATTAACATATAGTCATATTAATGTTTATATCTAAAAATCATCCGATGAAAATAGCTCAGTCAGGTGAGTCAGGCTAATATGGATGACATATCTTGCTATTCGCTGGCAACGCTCGTTTAAATTTGAATGTTGATTCGATATGGTTTTTTGTCAGAATTGACAATGTACATTTATCCAAAAATTGTTTCGCTGAATTATTTTATTATGCTTGGTTGAATTATGAATTTGATTGACTTATGTTGAATTTTGTTGAATTGAATTTGGTTGAATTATTTTATTCAACGACTTATATTAGTTTATGCATACTGAGAAACATTTACGATGCAATTTAGCAAAACCCCACAGTTGAGTACTCTATCATCACCAAAAATGATGTTGTAGAGATGTTAGAAGTGAATGTCAAGATTTACGGCACCACAATTCTAATGCTAAGAATGCCCTATAAAAGATAATAGTTTATATATGCATTTAAAGAAATATAGTATAAAATATGTAGAACATTATATCAATTGATTTAAAAAATCAACATTGTTTTTGAGACTAGGTTATATGGAATTATTACAGTGTTGTAAAAAATCCAGTGTTGTCAATGGGGCTGTAACTATGTCAGGGTGTCAATTTAATACTGGCACTCAATGCATTAGCAAATTTTAGTGTTTATAATAATTGTGCTAGTACAGATTAGTACTGAATTATATAAATTGAAAATAATTTAGACACTAATTTAAAAGTATATGCCAGCTTTTGTAATAATTGGTTATCAAGGTTTAGGTTGACCTAATTATGTCGTATGATAGCGTTATCAATAAATTAGTCATAGTTGTACATAATTTTCTTATCAATATAAATGATGTACATTTATTGAAAAATTAAATCTATTCACTATGTATTTTGAGTATCTGAACTATTTGTTTAATGTGTGATTAATTCATAATTATGTAATCTATGTGTAACAATCGCATATATTGATACTATTTATGCTTGAAGTATTAATGAATGTGTATTCTTATATGTACATACAGTATTTCTTAAACAACTCTGTTAACATTAGAATCGGACAATTTGCGTTCAAGCGATGCAGACGAAGTTTTGGACAGATTTGCTCGTGAAAAAGCGAGACGATTGAACATGATGCTGGAATAACACTAGAAATTAGTGATGTAGCGAAGCTTCGCATTCGCAACCGCGGAGCCTCCGCAAAAAATTTAGATTCGCATTCGCATTTTTTTAATGCGAATTTGCGGAGCTGAGAATTGCGGAGAACGGGACACACATTTTCAGCTGCGGCCTTCAATACAGGAGCATTTTTAAAAACGGTTGAGACGGTAAACTGACTTAGGCCTAGCACTCTTGCAATGTAGTTCGCATCTTCACTTCTCTCATGTCGCTTTATTATGTCTAACTATGAACTTTCAATTCTCAAGTTGTCCGGATTTTAGACATTCTGATTTTCGAGAGTTTACTGTATATGACATTGCAAAGTCGAAATCACCGTTATAATTATTCCATAGTCCATAGTCCATACTCTTTCGAGAATGAAATCTGTGTTTGTTGAAAAAAGTTGAATGCCATTTCCGTATTCATCAAATTATATTTCTAAAATAAAACTTATACTGACAGAGGAAATTTCTTTAGCTTTAAGACAATATAAAGTTTATTACAAAATTCAATTTAGAAATGATTTTAATGTGTAAATATCAGAAGTATTTTTTGGTTCAAGTGCTTTATTTTTCATAATAATGCTCATATCTCTTTTATTTTAACAGATATTGGTATTATTTTTTTCCTGAATAAGTTTAAGTACTAGTGAGAACATATGTGAAAAAATCGTTGTAAAAAATTGAATAATTTTTTTTTGCTATAAGCATTTTAAGAAAATAAAAAAAAAACAATTTTCACGAAAATTTGGCAATTCTGTAGCGACCTGACTCGTGACATGCAGGCTTTTACTTTACCGTCCGTTCTGTCACAATAAGTGCAATACATCTTCAGTCGTATCATTATTCAAAATTTCAAATATTAGCTTCGTCGACTACAGTTGTTTTCACGCCATCGCCCTTAACTTCATGAGAAAGTCAACGGTTTAGAATTTCTTCTCAAAGAACGCTGATAATACTGCGAAGTGCTTGTTATGCCAACGCAACTACTCTCGAAAGGGACGAACAGTGGCGTAACTAGGGTGGGACAGGTGGGGCGCGTGCCCTGGGCGCCAAATTTGGGGGGGGGGGGGGCCATTTTTATGATTAAAAAAAAAAAAAATTTAAGAGTAAAAACATGCTCTTTTGGAAATGTACCGGTACCATATCTCTAGCCGTCGAATTTCCATGAATTTCAGATTTTTAACTTCATTTAACTTTATTAATTCATTCTATTTTTATTAGAATTTTATTATGAATTATTAATTTATTCTATTTTTATTAGAATTTTATTATGAATTATTAATTTATTCTATTTTTTTTTGTTTCTTTCTCTAGAAAATTTTACCATGAAGCGAACATTGCCGATACCGAAAAGTCCGAAAAAGAAGCTGAGTGGAGCAGAAGGCAGGAAGAAAAGAAAAATGCAAGAAGCAGAAGCTAAAAAGTCAAGTGGCTTTATGATGTCATTTCTTGAACAGCAACAAGCTGGTCCTTCATCAGCATTAACTGCATCAGATATGAGTGTTGACCAACCCGCCAGTGTATCAGAAGGAGAATTAAGTGTCTTTCAAGAACCAGAAGTGTCTTTCAAGAAACCAGAAGATACTAAAACTTTGAGTAGCGAAAAGCAGGAAAAAACAGCACAGCCTATACCAGATGCGATTCAGCATCACGATGTAGGCTTCTTGGAGTTTGATAAAATATCAAAAAAAGTAATTTTATCAGATGCCCTGATGACAGAAATGGTCACATTGGGTTCGAAGTATTTTCAAAATAGTGAAGGGCCATTTGTTCCCACACAAAACCGATCAATGAATGAAAGATGGTTTAAAAGAAAGTTGGGAAATGGATGTGGAGAAGAAGTTTGGCGCTCATGGCTTGTTTATTCTCCAGAGAAGAAAGCAGCTTTTTGCTTTTGTTGTTTGCTATTTTCTCAAATTGACAATCAGTCTTCATTGGAACAAGAAAATGGGTTCAATCATTGGAAAGCACCAGAAAGGCTTAGCACCCATGAAAATGCAAAAAATCATCGATACTGCTTCACCCAATGGAAGGAAATGGAAAGAAATCTTTTAGAAAACAGAGGAATCATTGACGTAGAGCTTCAAGCTCAAATTGCAACAGAAAAACAAAAATGGCGAGATGTTCTCCACAGAATTCTCCATTGCATAAAATTTTTAGCAACTCAGAACCTTGCATTGCGTGGTCACAAGGAATCCCTTAGACAGGAAGAGGAAAGCAATATTGGAAATTTTCTTGGGTTATTAAAATTGTTGGCAAGGTTTGATCCTGTCATGAAAGAACATCTCAGTATTGTGGAAAAGCACCCTGGAAGAACATCATATTTATCTCCGTTAGTGCAGAATGAATTTATTCAGCTGATGGCTTCTACTGTTCGCCAAAAATTGTTACAGAGCATTCATAAGGCCAAATATTTTGGCCTCATGTTTGATTCTACTCCAGATCAAGCACATCGAGAGCAAATGGCAGAAACAGTTCGTTATGTTGATATTGATTTTCAGGAGAAAACAATTTTTATAAAAGTCTTTTCTTGGATTTATCCAATTAAAACGAAAGGATGCTCAAAACATTGTGGAAGTGATTTTGGAACAACTGGAAAAAGACAAAATGCCGTTAGAAGACTGTCGATCTCAATGCTATGACAATGCTGCAGTTATGGCTGGTTATAAAAGTGGTGTTCAACAGAGGATTATTGAAAAAAATACCAAAGCTATTTTTGTAAACTGCGATAATCATTCTCTCAATTTGGTTGGAGTGCGTGCTGCTAACCATGATGCAGTGATGGTGACTCTTTTTGGTGCAATTCGGTCGCTTTATTCATTCTTTTCACGTTCAACTCTCCGTTGGCAAAAGCTGAAAGATGCCATACCAATAGTTGTCAAATCTGAATCTGAAACTCGATGGAGTTCCAGAATAGAGGCTGTGAAGCCTGTTCATGAATTCTTTGATATTATAGTGGAACTCTTGCAAAGCATGGTTGATGATCAAAATGAAACTGCTGATACAAGAGGTTATGCAAGGCAGGTGCTGAATCAAATTTTGACTTTTCATTTCTTGGCTTTGCTTGGATTTTGGAACAAAATTCTTGTTCGGATTGATCGTGTTCAAAAACGACTCCAAGATCATACTATGAACTTTCATGATGCTGCTTATGATTTAAAAGCCCTTCAAGATTATTTTTTAAGCAGTCGAGAATCATTGGCCAGTGAATCACTTGAAGCAGGGCTGAAACTGTGTGATGAATGGGATATTCAAGTAGAAAGACGCCCCAGAAAGAAGAAACAAATGCCTGGTGAAAAAGCCAAGGATGTAGGGTTAACTGCGAAAGAAGAAATGATGAGAATAATGAAAGAAACTATTGATCGTCTCCATAATGAAATGGAAGAAAGATTTGTCCGTCTCCATGACTTGGATTCAAAATTTGGATTTCTTTTAGATGCTAGAGGATTATTGTTTGACTCAAATGAAAGCAACAGTAGTCATGACGTAAATATCTTAAAGAAAAGTTGTCTCAACCTTGGACAGTTTTATAGTAATGATATTGACGGCTTTGAGCTTTATGAAGAAATCCTGGATTGTAAGATGCTTCTGAAAAGTCGCCCAAATGTTCAGATTTCTAAAGCTGAGGAACTCCTTAAGTTTATTGTTCAGTATGGAGATGAAAATGTTTTTCCAAATTTGAGAGTAGCTATTCAGATAATGCTCACTATTGCAATTTGAATTGCCAGCTGTGAGCGATCTTTCAGCAAGTTAACATTGATCTTATCATATTTGAGAGCTTCAATGGGCCAAGAAAGACTTTCTGCTTTAGCCTTGCTCAGCATTGAACGTGAGGAAACTGAAATAACAAATTTTGATGACATTATTGATAAGTTTGCATCAGCAAAAGTAAGAAAAATACATGTTTAGTGTGAAGTTCCAAATTATTCATTAAAAGAGCCAAAGATAATAGGTGCAAACAAGGCATTTCTTTTAAAGTACCATATAATTGGAATGATTTTTGTCAGTATCTAATATTCTAATTGCTAATTCTGCTATCGGTAATTCAGTAAAATTCAAGAAAACATCAAAGTGTATTCTCATGAAAAGTTATGCCTCTCCTTGTACATATATTAATTGTTTCTGTTGTAATTCGGCAAATAATTATTAAACATACTTTGGTTCTATAAAATTAAATTGTATTAATAGAAATTTAATATCAACCTTAATAGTAAATATACGCGGTTAGGTATATGGATAGAAAAACATTAAAGTATAAACTGTAAAAATAATTTTTATGAATTGTATTTTCATTTCAATTTATTTTTACATATTTTTGTACAGTTTTATATGTATATAACTGTTTTTCATTTTCATTTGTCATAAAATAAACTTCTTAAAAGTCCATATGACAAATATTATTAATACAATGACAGTTCACATACTAAGGATAAAAATATATACAATTGAGTAGAAATAATGCAGTAATGTCGAAATTAGTGCAGCTACAAACAGACGTTTTCGTACCAAGAAGTCCATATCTTAGAGGATAAACGGCAGGACTCATGGATTGCTTGGATAATCGGGTTGGTTGATATTTCAATTCTTTGCATTAGATTTTAGACTCTATTGAGCACGTCTTGTTACCTCCGGGAAGCTCGGGACATTGCGGGTAGCAAACATTTGCGAAGCTGAGCATCTCATGCCCGAACCTTTTTTTATAATTCACCCAGAGTTCCTGTCCGTATATATTACTGCAGAAAGTACGAAGGAGAGTGTCTTTACTTTCATTTGTACAGAACCGAAAGTTCCTTATAGTCATATTCGCTTTAACACAAAGGCTTCAAAATTGTTTTTTTTATATCTGAGTCATCACTCAAGGAGCTGGTGATAGTTTGACCCAAATACTTAAACTCTTGTACTTCCTCAATTACTTCACCCAGTGGCGTACTAAGGGGGGTGCGAGGGGGGCGGTCCGCCCCGGGTGACAGCCAGGAGGGGGGTGCCATCGGGAAAGTTGAAATACCAGTACAAGTTTTCAAACCAAATGAAAAATTCGCCAAAGTAAGAAAAAGATTTAAAAATGTTCAAACTATTACAACAGCTTAATGTTAATTTCCACTATAAAATAAATTATTTTTATTGGCAATACAAAATTTACAAACGAAAAATTAAATATTTTATAAAAATTATATCGAAGGCGAACGTTTGTTAGTAGTATAGCCGCAAAAGGGGAGAGTGCAAGAATGTTGCAAGTGATGACGTAATGTTGCAAAGGGGGGTTGTTACAAAGGGGGGTGGGGGTTGATGCAAAGGGGGATGGGGGTTGTTGCAAAGGGGGTGGGGTTGTTGCAAAGGGGGGTGGGGGTTGTTGCAAGGGGGTGGGGGTTGCAAAAAAATATATAAAAAAAAGAAAAAAAAAAAGAAAGAAAAAAAGAGTACTGGCCTTTGTTTCCAACCTAGGTTGCAAGGGGCATGCAACTTGGGGGCCTCCCCCAAGCTATTCCCCCCAAAGGGCCAGAGAGAAAGGAGGAGAGGTGTTCACCTGGCAGGAGCCAAGTGCATATTAAGACTTCAGCCGAGTAGGCGTTGTTTTATAGGCTCCTAATCAGCCAGAATCAGCCAGTTGACTGAGCCAAGGGGGGAGGGGTACACCTGAAGGAGAGAGAGACGCCTGAAGGAGAGAGAGACGCCTGAAGGAGAGAGAGACACCTGTAGGAGAGAGAGAGAGAGAGACACCTGAAGGAGAGAGAGGAGTTCTCCCCCAAGTTATTTTCGTTTTCCTAACCTAAGAGGCCACTAAGGGGTTTTACCAAAGGGCCTGAAAGAGAAGGACCAGAGGTCCTTGCTCGGCTGGGAGCCGAGCTTGAATGAGTCTGTAGTGAATACTCTTATTTTAGTTTCAAGATAAATGTTAATTTTACCGTCTTGAATTTCGGAATAGCTATAAATTCATTTTAAATTAGTTACCCATCATAATTCAATTGTAAACCACATTAATACTAATTTTATGTATACTGTATTATTTTATTGTATGTAAACATAATTAATTATATATCACAATTGTCAGTTAATTATTTATATTCAAATAATTATTTTAATCTAATACCATGTCCATTTTGCAAATAAATAATAGAAATCCAAGGGTTATATTTTCCATCCTTGGTACTGTCGCAGTTTCGCCTAACGGACTCAATACGGCTAGTGAGATAATCACTGGTTGGCACTTAACCAGCGGCAGTGCTTATGGCTACATCATCCAGGTTAACCTATACCGGATAGATGCGCTACGGTCCCAAGCCGTAGCTTGCCTAGGTCCAACGACGACGACGACGAAAACCAACAATTGGTGACCCCGGAGTTGGATTCCCCCCTTTTACCCGAACGACTAGGACTAGACTGTAACGTCGTTCGTGCCCATCACCCCGTTCACCCGAGCGACTAGGACCAGACTGTAACGTCGCTCGTGCCCTCTGCCCCTCACCCCTGCCAGTGCGCTCTGTGCCTGCGCTCGTCTCAACCTCCACTCCTTCGTTGGTAACTTGTCGTCTTGCTTGTACGTCAGCAAGCATAGGAGAAGATGCCTGACGACGCTGGTGCCATCTCCCACTTGAGCGTAAAGCTCCCCGTCTTCTGGCCGGGTGATCCATTTATTTGGTTCCACCAAGTGGAATCACAATTCAACTTGGGAAGGATCACCGCTAGCAGGACAAAATACGATCATGTTTTGTCCTCTCTACCAGCGAGCATCATCTCTGAAGTCCGTGACGTCATCGTGTCTACTTCCACGAGTGAGGACCCATACAACGATCTGAAGTCTGCCATCCTGTGCCGCACCACTGTCTCCGAGCGTGAGAAACTACATCAGTTAATCTCAAAAGAAGAACTTGGAGACCGTAAGCCCACTCAAATGCTGAGGGCTATGCAGTGCGCTCTAGGCGAATGCGCACAAACCTTCGATAAGGACATCTTTAGACAGTTGTTCTTGCAGAAACTTCCTCCATCAGCTCAGCGTGTCTTGGCCACTATGGATCCTGCTACTCCAGTTGATAAACTAGCAGAAACTGCCGACAAAGTAGTGAAGATTGACACAGCTCCGGTCAACAACGTGAACACACAATCGGAACTGGAGTTGAAAGTGGAAGAGTTAAGTCAACAACTCAACCACGTTTGTTCTCTGCTACAAAATCAACGGCAAAGAAGCCATTCTCGGTCAAGATTTACGAAGAGGCATCGTTCGAGTTCCGGGAAGATCTGCTTCTACCACTCTAAATTTGGAAAGAAGGCTAGGAAGTGCATCTCCCCTTGCAATTTTTCGTCGGAAAACCCCAGCAGCGAGTCCTAATGGCGTCTAGTACTCGCACTGCCAACCTGTTATTCATAAAGGACAGGAACTCTGGTGTCAATTTCTTGGTCGATACCGGAGCGTCAGTCAGTGTATTCCCTCAAAAATCTGGTCATACGCACTCGGAATCTCCGCCTCTATACGCTGCTAACGGTTCACGCATACCCACGTACGGTACTCAGTCGCGTGAACTAAACTTGGGCCTTCACCGATCCTTCAAGTGGATTTTCATCTGTGCTCAAGTGCAGCATCCCATAATCGGCGCTGACTTCCTCCAGCATTTCAAACTCCTGGTGGATCTTGACAAGCGACGCTTATGCGACCAGGCCACACTGCTTTCTGTTCTTGCCAAACAGGTTGCCCTTCCGGACGCCTCGAACTCTGCACTTTCCCTCGTTCCCCCTAATTCCATGTACCAGTGCCTTTTCCAGCGATATCCAGGAATTCCTCAACCGTTGCAGATGGGTGATACCATTAAGCACACCATTACCCATCACATTACAACAAAAGGTCCCCCTGTGTTTGCAAAACCCAGACGTCTTGCCCCGGACAAACTGAAAGCTGCCAAATCGGAATTCCAGCTTATGATAGATCTTGGGATAATAAGACCTTCCAAAAGCAGTTGGTCCTCTCCCCTACACCTGGTCCAGAAGAAGTCAGGAGACTGGAGACCATGTGGGGATTACCGGTTTTTGAATTCGACAACCATCCCGGACCGATATCCGGTACCAAATGTCCAAGACTTTACTTCTCTTCTCCACTGCAAATCTATCTTCAGTAAAATAGACCTCGTTAAGGCTTTCCACCACATTCCCGTAGAGCCTTCGGATATTCCCAAGACTGCAGTTTGTACACCATTTGGGTTATTCGAATTTGTGAAGATGCCGTTCGGGCTATGGAATGCTGCGCAAACCTTTCAGAGGTTTATAGATGAGGTCACCAGAGGCTTAGACTTTGTTTATGCCTACATCGATGATTTGCTTGTGGCCAGCTCAACGGAAGAGGAACATAAGGAACATCTTTCACTCCTCTTTCAACGCTTAGAACAATACGGTGTTACTATTAATGCATCTAAGTGTGTTTGCACAGCCAACCTTGGAATTTCTTGGTCACACGATTTCGCAGCACGGAATTACCCCCCTTCAGGACAAGTGTGAAGTGATAAAAAATTACCCTATGCCAAATAATCAGCGTGAGTTACGTCGGTTTCTAGGTTTGGTAAATTATTACCACAAGTTCATTAAAAACTGTGCCAGTGTTCTTGCTCCTCTACACGCTATGATCACACACAAACGCAAGGTAACGAAATTGGTATGGTGTAGCGATAGTTTACAGGCGTTCGACAATGCCAAAAATGCTATCAATAGTGCATTGTCTCTGTCATTTCCTATCAGTGATGCCCCCCTAACTCTGACGGTCGATGCATCAGATGTTGCGATCGGTGGGGTGTTGGAACAAACCATTAACGGTCAACAAGCACCCATCGCGTTTTACTCGAAAAAGCTGCAGCCAGCCCAAACGCGTTATAGTGCTTTCGGACGTGAACTTCTTGCTATTTACTTAAACGTGAAGCATTTTCAACATTTCCTTGAAGGCCGAGAGTTTTGTGTTTTTACCGACCACAAACCTTTGGTCACTGTCTTCAATAAAAACAGCTGTAACCACTCTCCCAGAG
Organism: Bathynomus jamesi; assembly: GCA_023014485.1. Taxonomy (NCBI): domain Eukaryota; kingdom Metazoa; phylum Arthropoda; class Malacostraca; order Isopoda; family Cirolanidae; genus Bathynomus; species Bathynomus jamesi. The sequence goes on from JAJOZX010000289.1 coordinate 481,325, forward strand.
TCATCAGGCAACTCGATTATATCTCGCAATTTACCACAGATATCCGCCACATCAAAGGTGTCTTGAACACTCCAGCGGATGCACTTTCAAGAATAGAGATTACTTCTGTTACCCTCAGCTCTACACTGTGGAATGCTATTGCACAGGATCAAGATAAGGATACGGAACTACAAGACCTGCTCAGAGAAGACTCCACTCACTCACTTTCCCTCAAGAAAATGAGTATGCCAGGATTGTCTGTGCCCCTCTATTGCGACGTATCAACAGCTGCTATTCGCCCTTACGTCCCTCCATGTCACAGACAAGCAGTCTTCACGGATCTTCATAAGCCCTCCCATCCTGGTATCCGTGCTTCGCAACACCTGGTTACCTCTCGCTTTGTTTGGCCCTCGATGCGGAAGGATGTCAAACATTGGACCAAAACGTGCCTTGCCTGCCAGCGTGCCAAAGTCCAAAGGCACACCAGGTCCCCCTTTGACGCATTTCCGCCCCCATCCCAGCGATTTGAGGTAATTCATGTAGACATTGTTGGCCCTCTTCCAGTGATTCAAGGCCAACGTTATCTGCTCACCTGTCTCGACCGCTTTTCCAGATGGCCTGAAGCCATCCCACTTCCTGATATCCAAGCGGACACTGTTGCAAGAGCCTTTCTTCATGGATGGGTATCAAGATTTGGATTGCCGACAAAAGTCATCACTGACCAAGGTCGCCAATTTGAGTCTTCGCTTTGGAAGAAGTTTACCAGCTTGTTGGGTACAGTACATGCGCATACCTGTGCGTATCATCCGCAAGCTAACGGCCTCGTCGAACGCTTCCATCGCCAGCTGAAGTCATCCCTTATGTGTCACGAAGACTCCCATTGGATGGATAAGCTTCCACTCGTGTTGCTTGGTATTCGCTCTGCATTTAAGAGTGATCTGAAGACTACAGCGGCTGAACTAGTCTATGGAACAACACTGCGGCTACCAGGTGGCTACTTCACTGCAGGGGATAAGTCATGTGATCCTACGGAATTCGCTCAAACACTTTCCTCTCACATGCAGTCCCTTCAGCCTGTTCCCCCTCGATTGACTAGCCAACAGAACATCTTTGTTTCCCCAGCCTCCAGTCTTGCACCCACGTTTTCGTTCGTGTACCTGTCCCAAAACGGCCTCTCCAATGTCCATATGACGGGCCCTATGAAGTTCTCCGACGTACGCGCAAATCATTTCTCATCCAGCGCGGTTCCAAGGTCGACAAGGTTTCTATCGATCGTCTTAAGCCTGCGTTTTTGGAATCAACCTTAAGCGAGGTACATGTAGCTACCAAAAAGGTCCAGGGGAAATCTGTGTCGTTCGGAACTCTCTGAACTTCCTCTCTGGTGGGGGAGTGTGTAGTGAATACTCTTATTTTAGTTTCAAGATAAATGTTAATTTTACCATCTTGAATTTCGGAATAGCTATAAATTCATTTTAAATTAGTTACCCATCATAATTCAATTGTAAACCACATTAATACTAATTTTATGTATACTGTATTATTTTATTGTATGTAAACATAATTAATTATATATCACAATTGTCAGTTAATTATTTATATTCAAATAATTATTTTAATTAAATACCATGTCCATTTTGCAAATAAATAATAGAAATCCAAGGGTTATATTTTCCATCCTTGGTACTGTCGCAGTTTCGCCTAACGGACTCAATACGGCTAGTGAGATAATCACTGGTTGGCACTTAACCAGCGGCAGTGCTTATGGCTACATCATCCAGGTTAACCTATACCGGATAGATGCGCTACGGTCCCAAGCCGTAGCTTGCCTAGGCCCAACGACGACGACGACGAAAACCAACAAGTCTTTCACCAACTTCTCGGTCTTTTATAAGCCTCTATTCTGGCTGAGTTCCCAGATAGCGCAATGTGTTCAGTTGCCAGATAGCGACATGTATCCCAGAAATATTAATCATCCATTGTGTAACACAATATGACGGTAGTTATTCCAATTAAATTCTGTATATTAAATAAATACACACTCAATCTTTATTAATTGCATACCTTTCCAGTTTTTTTTTGCAATGATCGGATTGCTCTTGCTAGATATATATATTATGCTATATATATATATATATATACACATTCTTTTAAACATCTTATATTAGGTAAATATATATATATATATATATATATATATATATATATATATATATATTTATTTTTCATATTATAACATTTAATTTTAGTTTAACGTTTAGAAGCAAATTTAACATTAACTTGAACTTCATTGAACTTGAAGCTAAACTTTTCGAAACAAATAACATAGTTTACCACACATAATTCGAAAACTTCATAATAGAAAATAATTAATTTTATGGTTAACTAGTTTATTTCGTTTACTATAATTATATATATACAGTCTTTTAAACAGCTTATGATATATATATATATATCTGAACTCTTTCAGCTAAAGAAGCCTTATGTATAGAATTGGTTGTGTAATAGCTGATATTAAACTCTTTTAACATGTTCTGAAAAGCACGGCGTATAAATTCCTTCCCCATATCCGTACAAAAATAGCTATATATATATATATATATATATATATATATATATATATATATAGTGTTTCACTATAGATGTATAGATGTATATAGGGTTTTACAGTAGATGTATATAGTGTTTAACGATTAGAATCAAATATAACATTAACTTGAACTTCATTAAACTTAGTTAAACTTTTGGGGTGAATCCAATTAAATTCTGTTTATCAAATAAATAATTTTACACTCAATTTTCATTATAAACATTCGAATATCAGTGGGGAAAAATGAACGGAAATGAAAATTTATGAAACAATTCGACGATCGTCATTCCCCAAACCCGTATATATATTATATATATATATATATATATAATATCTAAGTTGTATCGAGATGAAAATTTACGAAACACACGAGCCTCATTCCATGCGAAAAAAATTGAAACAATATGAAAATTTACGAAACAATTCAATTAAAAGTTGAAATTAACCAAAACACAATTCGCTAGAGGAAAGGAATTCCGAGAATCTGCCCAACTCGAATGACCATAATGACCTTTCTCCTAGACAGCTTGAACAAAACCTCTCTCGACTCCATTTCTTAGATATGCCCAAACTATATATATTATATATATATATATATAATATTTAGGAGAAATCCAATGACAAGGAGGAATGTAAATGCCATGAAAAGTCTTCTTTAATGCGCAACGTTTCGAGCAATACGCTCATCATCAGGCTAGATAATAACAATATGAAATTAGAATCAATAAATAAATGTGAACAAGACAAAATAATTTCTATAAAACCTATTCATTAAAAGCAAATTTTAAAAAGACGAAAAGAAGAGGGTTAAATTCAAAGTTATAATAATTTACATATAAAATTACAAGAAATTTAAAAAGCTATTTTTAAATTACATATAGTAAATTTGAAATTAGTACACTGGAATAATTAACACTAATACAATGGAATAATTAACACTACGAACCTTTCAATGCTGGTTCCGAGGCACGAGTAATTTAAAACAAAACAAAACAGGAAACAAGCTATGGGTTGGGCGGTTGGAGAGTTATAAGTTAGGGGAGGGGGGATTATAAAAAATTGGGGAGGGGGGAGGGGGGAGGGGAGTTGGGGAGGGGGGATTATAAAAAATTTAGAGGGACAGCTGAGGAATCCACGTTTAGAGAAGGGTCAATGTTTTAATATAAAGAGATTCCAAAATTCTAAGTGAGTTAGGACAAGAATTACAACCGAGAATTTTAAAATGATCTAAAGTGACATCAGTTTTACATTTTATACTATGTTCCCGAATACTAGAGGCTTCTTTTTTATTTAAAATTTTACCTGTTCGGCAACTTATTCCCATATGCGAATAAAATATAAAATCTAGCCCTGAGGGAGCGCACGGTGCTGCCAATATAAGTACCAAGGAGACACCTTGGGCAGGTAAATAAATATACAACACCGCTACGCAACGAATCAGGAGTTCGATCCTTCGCTGAGAAAAAGCTACCTAAAGACATTTTGTTAATAAACATAATGCGAAAATCAGTATGATAAAAAAATTTTCTTAACAACTTTGTAAATTTAAGTTTAAATTCTTTATTCATGGGACCCATTTCAGGTACCAGGAAATATTTTATATCTTTAGGCACTGAAATACAGGGAAGTTGAGGGCTATAAACATTATTTAAGAAAGATCTTATTAGTTTATCTACATTTTGAACAGGAAAACTATTATTGGTAAAATATGATCTTAAATTATTAAATTCATCGTTTAGTAAGGTAAAACTAGAGGTCAAATTATATCCTCTGAACAAGAGAGTTTTAATACACGACATCTTATAGTTAAAATCAGTAAAACTAAAGAAATTCATGCCCAAACCAGTAAAAGTGGGTTTCCTGTAAACTGATGTAGTAATAGAATCACCTTTTTTCGAAATTAAAAGATCTAAAAAGGGAAGGGAGCCATTTTTCTCAGTTTCCATTGTATAAGTTATATTGGGGTGCAGAGAATTTAAGAAGTTAAAAAATTGTTGCGCTTGTACAGCATTATCAAAAACAGCTATCGAGTCATCAACGAAGCGTCGATAGAAAATTGTTTTACAATGGGTGGGAGATTGTCTAAAAATTACACTTTCTAAATGAGTCATAAAAAAATCAGCTGATAAAGGTCCGACGGGTGATCCCATCCCAACACCATCAATTTGTTGGTAAACCTTATTATTGAAAGTAAAATAACATTGCTTAAAAACCAATTCTAAAAGTTCCTTAAAATAAGACCATGAAAAACCATGAAAACTATCATCAGAGCTAAAAACCCTATCTAAAATAATGGCAATAGTTTCTGATACAGGTACATTCGTGAAAAGCGACTTTACATCAAAACTGACAAAAAACTTTTTTGAATCGAAATTCTTACTAAGAAGATCTTTTTGAAATTCATAAGAGTTATTTATAGTATAAGCATTTTTCGCAAAAGGTGACAGGAGACCAACAACAAATTTTGACAATTGAAAGGTAGGTAAGTTATACGAAGCTAAAATAGGACGGAGAGGTGTTCCAACTTTATGGATTTTAGGCAAACAGTATAATTGAGCAAGATCAGAACCAGATACGAACAACTGAGAGTAAGTATCATTTTTTATTATCTTTAAAGACTTTAATCGTGACAAAAATCTATTAACTTGGTCTTCCAACCTTAAAATGACTTATTGACGGGTTCAAGAATTTGTTTGAATTTGCTAACATCACTTAGGATTTCATTAGTTTTATTTATGTAATCAGATTTATTCAAAATAACAACTCCGTTGCCCTTGTCCGGTCTAGTCACAACAATCTCCTGGTTCTTTGCCAAATTCTTAATAACCTGCAAGTCACTCTTCTTAAATATGAAAGATTTAAATTTAAGGTTTCTAAGTTTGTGAAAAAATTCATGAGTTAAATTAGCAAACTGACATTTAAAATTATTGAAATCACCGACATGGGGAACATTTTTCAAGCCATTAAAAAATTTTCAAAGTAAAGAAAAAACGAAGGCTTATATATTTGAAATAACGGAAGCTTAAATTGCAAGCCAAGTGAGAGTAAAAACTTTTCCCGAGGGGAGAGGTGTGTAACTAGAAAAATTCGAAATTACTTTATCAGAATTGAAAAAATTAGGTGAATTCAGGCCCAGGGCCTTTAACTTACGTTCATGAGTTTCAGAAATGGTAGAATGAAACTTTTCAAGTTCACGTTGTACAAGAGAAATTATTAATAAATAATCCAACAACGAAAGGGTATTTTTAAGGGTAATTATATGATGCTCAAGCGACTTATTATGCGAGTCTGAAATTTTGATTTTATAATTAATTTCATTATTTAATAGCTGTTTTTGATAATGCTGTGCAAGCGCAACAATTTTTTAACTTCTTAAATTCTCTGCACCCCAATATAACTTATACAATGGAAACTGAGAAAAATGGCTCCCTTCCCTTTTTAGATCTTTTAATTTCGAAAAAAGGTGATTCTATTACTACATCAGTTTACAGGAAACCCACTTTTACTGGTTTGGGCATGAATTTCTTTAGTTTTACTGATTTTAACTATAAGATGTCGTGTATTAAAACTCTCTTGTTCAGAGGATATAATTTGACCTCTAGTTTTACCTTACTAAACGATGAATTTAATAATTTAAGATCATATTTTACCAATAATAGTTTTCCTGTTCAGTATGTAGATAAACTAATAAGATCTTTCTTAATAATGTTTATAGCCCTCAACTTCCCTGTATTTCAGTGCCTAAAGATATAAAATATTTCCTGGTACCTGAAATGGGTCCCATGAATAAAGAATTTAAACTTAAATTTACAAAGTTGTTAAGAAAATTTTTTTATCATACTGATTTTCGCATTATATTTATTAACAAAATGTCTTTAGGTAGCTTTTTCTCAGCGAAGGATCGAACTCCTGATTCGTTGCGTAGCGGTGTTGTATATTTATTTACCTGCCCAAGGTGTCTCCTTGGTACTTATATTGGCAGCACCGTGCGCTCCCTCAGGGCTAGATTTTATATTTTATTCGCATATGGGAATAAGTTGCCGAACAGGTAAAATTTTAAATAAAAAAGAAGCCTCTAGTATTCGGGAACATAGTATAAAATGTAAAACTGATGTCACTTTAGATCATTTTAAAATTCTCGGTTGTAATTCTTGTCCTAACTCACTTAGAATTTTGGAATCTCTTTATATTAAAACATTGACCCCTTCTCTAAACGTGGATTCCTCAGGTGTCCCTCTAAATTTTTTATAATCCCCCCTCCCCAACTCCCCTCCCCCCTCCCCTCCCCAATTTTTTATAATCCCCCTCCCCTAACTTATAACTCTCAACCGCCCAACCCATAGCTTGTTTCCTGTTTTGTTTTGTTTAAATTACTCGTGCCTCGGAACCAGCATTGAAAGGTTCGTAGTGTTAATTATTCCATTGTATTAGTGTTAATTATTCCAGTGTACTAATTTCAAATTTACTATATGTAATTTAAAAATAGCTTTCTAAATTTCTTGTAATTTTATATGTAAATTTTTATAACTTTGAATTTAACCCTCTTCTTTTAGTCTTTTTAAAATTTGCTTTTAATGAATAGGTTTTATAGAAATTATTTTGTCTTGTTCACATTTATTTATTGATTCTAATTTCATATTGTTATTATCTAGCCTGATGATGAGCGTATTCCTCGAAACGTTGCGCATTAAAGAAGACTTTTCATGGCATTTACATTCCTCCTTGTCATTGGATTTCTCCTAAATATTAAATTGAAGCTTTGTAGAAGCAAACCGCATGACTATATATATATATATATATATATATATATAGAGAGAGAGAGAGAGAGAGAGAGAGTTTTGTTCAAATAACGGGATATGCTTGTATCTTTTACCATTGTGTTCGAACACAATTGTTCGAGCACAATTGTTCGAAAAACAGTTGTTCGAAGCAGCAATTATTCGACGTTATATTGAATTGGAAAGGTTTTCACCCCACCTTAGACCCACAGTTTAACATTAGAAAATTCTGAAACCTGACTCAGTGCCAAAAGTTTTATAAGAAACACCAAATAATTTTCGTTGTCCCCTAGCGCAAATTGAATTGGAAAGGTTTTCACCCCACCTTAGACCCACAGTTTAACATTAGAAAATTCTGAAACCTGACTCAGTGTCAAAAGTTTTATAAGAAACACCAAATAATTTTCGTTGTCCCCTAGCGCAATTTGAATTGGAAAGTTTTTCACCCCACCTTAGACCCACAGTTTAACATTAGAAAATTCTGAAACCTGACTCAGTGCCAAAAGTTTTATAAGAAACACCAAATAATTTTCGTTGTTCGCTAGCGCAATTTGAATTGGAAAGGTTTTCACCCCACCTTAGACCCACAGTTTAACATTAGAAAATTCTGAAACCTGACTCAGTGCCAAAAGTTTTATAAGAAATACCAAATAATTTTCGTTGTCCCCTAGCGCAATTTGAATTGGAAATGTTTTCACCCCACCTTAGACCCACAGTTTAACATTAGAAAATTCTGAAACCTGACTCAGTGCCAAAAGTTTTATAAGAAACACCAAATAATTTTCGTCGTCCCCTATATGAAACACACGCTTGTCTGTGCACAAAGCATATAAAACACCATAATATATTTATATAGTTAATCAATCGAGCCCCATCTATATATATATATACTCGTACATTCCCCAGCTGTGTTTGTATATGAACAACTCGTGCACACACACACACACACGAGGAAAGGGTCTCCGACAAGCTGGGTCAATTCAAAGAACACCTGTTGGTTGAGACTTCCCCCACCCCCCAATTTTGGAGCGAACCTTTTGCACTTCTAGTCATCCATGCCTTTGAATTGTATTTAAAAAATGATTTTATTAAAGGCAGTGGTTATTTCTCTTGCAAACTTGTATGGTATCAGTTTCCTAGTTTATTGAAATGAATGAATAATGATAATAATAATAATAATATACCTTTCCATTTTTATCGTGCATTTTCAAATTAACACACAGACCGGAAACCAATGCATTTTTCATCTCTCCTGGGGACCTTTTGAAAGGATTCTCGACCCACAGTTTAATGTGGAAACCGAATGCTCTTTTTAAAAATATAATACCTTTTAAGAGAATCATTTATTATAAGAAATTAATTACTCAATATAATAAACTAAACATTAAACGCGCGCGAAACACACGTGTTTGTCGAGACCTTTTGAAAGGGGCCAGCGATCGCGTGGAAGATATGGGGGAAACAAATCAAAACACACGTTCGCCCACCCACATTTCTCCCATATATATATATATATATATATATATATATATATATATATAGAAAGAGCCATATAAGCTGAGGTGTGGGCGTTCACAGAGGAATTTTTGCTGGAACTTCCTCTCTCTCTCTCTGTCGTCTCCCTTCTCTCCAAATCTTAACTTTCACACACACACACACACACACACACACACGCCCCTCGGGGAAAAGGCGACTCTGTTTCAATTCGAATCATCCATTTAAATAGTGTATCACAATATATGATGGTAAATGAATCCAATTAAATTCTGTCTCCCTTCACTTCAAATGAAGAGAAATTTATGAAACACACGCGTCTGTGCACAAAGCATATAAAACACCATAATATGTTTATATAGTTAATCAATCGAGCCCCATCTATATATATATATACTCGTACATTCCCAGCTGTGTTTGTATATGAACAACTCGTGCACACACACACACACACACACACACACACACACGAGGAAAGGGTCTCGACAAACTGGGTCAATTCAAAGAACACCTGTTGGTTGAGACTTCCCCCCCCCCCAATTTTGGAGCGAACCTTTTGCACTTCTAGTCATCCATGCCTTTGATTGTATTTAAAAAATGATTTTATTAAAGGCAGTGCTATTTCTCTTGCAAACTTGTATGGTATCAGTTTCCTAGTTTATTGAAATGAATGAATAATGATAATAATGAATAATATACCTTCCATTTTTATCGTGCATTTTCAAAATTAACACACAGACCGGAAACCAATGCATTTTTCATCTCTCCTGGGGACCTTTTGAAAGGATTCTCGACCCACAGTTTAATGTGGAAACCGAATGCTCTTTTTAAAAATATAATACCTTTTAAGAGAATCATTTATTATAAGAAATTAATTACTCAATATAATAAACTAAACATTAAACGCGCGCGAAACACACATGTTTGTTGGAGACCTTTTGAAAGGGGCCAGCGATCGCGTGGGAAGATATGGGGGAAACAAATCAAAACACACGTTCGCCCTCCCACATTTCTCCCATATATATATATATATATATGTAAAAATGAAATGAATAATCAATATTCATTTTTACATAAGAACCAAAATCGCTTAACGCGAGTTTGGATAATAATTTTACTTGTGGCTTCCTATTTTTGATCGTGTCAAAACCCTACGATCTACCATACCTATGGTTTAGTCGTATCCATTTTCATTTGTTATAGAAGTTATTAATGAATTATGATTGTCTTGCATCTTACCCTCGTCCCTAGATTATGCATACACATTGCATATAACAGGATTGGAACCCGCAGTTGTACTTCTTAGTCATTAATACCCACTCTTGTCTCTAATTGGTTCTTGTAAATCTTCCTAATAATGATTTGTATTATACGTGCAAATTCAATAACTATGACGTCATAAAGTAACTTAATTCTCTTCACGTTTTCCATACCTTGAACACTGAATCACGTGTTTAGTATTTGGACATCTTCCGTATTGAATGTATGGTAAATTCCTTAATAAAAAAAAATAAAATAAAATAAAAATAAATAAATAAGATTAGTTTTTATTTTTATTTATTTTTTTTTATTTTTATTTGGAAACTTTCAAACACCTGATCGTGTTTAAAAGGGGGGAAACTTAACCTCCAACTGCCATCCCCCAACATTCAGGCATATTTTATACATGTATTTGTAAAATGAAGAACACTTCATTACGAGACTCTGCCTTGGTCACTGCTAAGAGACTCCCCTTGTTAGCAGCTTCGCTGCGGGGAGGGGCGGAGGCCCCTTGCCTCCTTAATATTTTTAGATTCCGGCCTGAGCTATGGTCGAAAGAGGTCGAACCTCTACCCCTGTAAATTCAGAGCAATAACTGTAAATTTTTAAGAAGTAAATTTACAGTAAGAGAAACTTTTTATTTTCCCCCTCGAGTTGGAATATCGTCAGAGGAACTTAGTAAAGTCGATAAGTTATAAAGTATCAGAGGAAGAATTAGAAAAATTATAGAAGAAAAGTAACAGAAGAAATATCCGTTGCTTGCCTCCGTAACTAGAACCCCCGTCGATTCCGAACCGATTAAGGGCCATGAAGGGGGGAGTTAACAGCTGGCGACCCTTTACCAGGATAAGAAGAAGATTTATAAAAGAAGATTTATAAAAGAAGAAGATTTATAAAAGAAGAAGATTTATAAAAGAAGAAGATTTATAAAAGAAGATTTATAAAAGAAGAAGATTTATAAAAGAAGAAGATTTATAAAAGAAGAAGATTTATAAAAGAAGAAGACTTATAAAAGAAGACTTATAAAAGAAGATTTATAAAAGAAGATTTATCAGGATAAAACCATTTGACCGGCGTGTCACGACTTCTAGTTCGTAACATCCACCCTTGACCGGTGTGTCACGACTCCAAGTTCTTCACGCCTAGTTTTCATCCAAGAAGAAGTAGCCAACAAGACGTCTTCAGGACACGTCTCAAGGATTTCCCCATAGAAAATTTTGTTAAGTACATTTTGTTTTCTTAAGTAATTTATAAACACTTGAAAAGTCAGTATTATTAACAGTTAATAATGAGTATTAAGTCAGAATTTACAAGAAACACAGTGAACACTTCAGACACTAGTGATACATTTTCCTTAGTGTAACAGAGAGTTAATTGTAACAGAGTTAATTGTAACAGAGAGTTAATTGTAACAGAGAGTTAATTGTAACAGAGAGTTAATTTCAAGAGAGAGTTAATTTCAAGAGAGAGTTAATTTCAAGAGAGAGTTAATTTCAAGAGAGAGTTAATTTCAAGAGAGAGTTAATTTCAAAGAGAGTTAATTTCAAAAGAGAGTTAATTTCAAAAGAGAGTTAATTTCAAAAGAGAGTTAATTTCAAAAGAGAGTTAATTTCAAAAGAGAGTTAATTTCAAAAGAGAGTTAATTTCAAAAGAAAGTTAATTTCAAAAGAGAGTTAATTTCAAAAGAGAGTTAATTTCAAAAGAGAGTTAATTTCAAAAGAGTGTTAATTTCAAAAGAGAGTTAATTTCAGTTATTTTCACTGTTATATTCAGTATAGAATAATTTTATTTTATGTATCAAACATAATAGTATCGTACCTTCGTGTACATTAGAGTGAAATGTCGTTTACATTTTTATATTTTTGGTTGCAAATTTTTTTCAATTACTGAATTGAATTGACTTGCAAATTAAGAGAGAGTGTTTATAGAGAGTTTATAGATTTAGAGAGATATTTGAAGTCAGTTTTATTTGCAAATAAGTTGCAAATCAGTTTTCAGTTGGTTGCATCCAAAAGGGACAACCAAACCCCAGAGATTTATAAAGATACTCGAAGTAGTTTCGAGTCAGTTTTATTTGCAAATAAGTTGCAAATCAGTTTTCAGTTGGTTGCATCCAAAAGGGACAACCAAACCCCAGAGATTTATAAAGATACTCGAAGTAGTTTCGAGTCAGTTTTAATTGCAAACAAGTTGCAAATCAGTTTTCAGAAGGTTGCGCCAAGATGGACAACCGCCCCCAGAAACATAGAAATACTTGGCAAGAGGTCAAGTCAGAAGGTTGCGCCAAAAGGGACAACCGCCCCAGAGATTTATAGAAATACTTGATAAGAGGTCAAGTCAGAAGGTTGCGCCAAAAGGGACAACCGCCCCAGAGATTTATAGAAATACTTGATAAGAGGTCAAGTCAGAAGGTTGCGCCAAAAGGGACAACCGCCCCAGAGATTTATAGAAATACTTGATAAGAGGTCAAGTGAGAAGGTTGCGCCAAAAGGGACAACCGCCCCAGAGATTTATAGAAATACTTGATAAGAGGTCAAGTCAGAAGGTTGCGCCAAAAGGGACAACCGCCCCAGAGATTTATAGAAATACTTGATAAGAGGTCAAGTCAGAAGGTTGCGCCAAAAGGGACAACCAAACCCCAGAGATTTATAAAGATACTCGAAGTAGTTTCGAGTCAGTTTTATTTGCAAATAAGTTGCAAATCAGTTTTCAGTTGGTTGCATCCAAAAGGGACAACCAAACCCCAGAGATTTATAAAGATACTCGAAGTAGTTTCGAGTCAGTTTTAATTGCAAACAAGTTGCAAATCAGTTTTCAGAAGGTTGCGCCAAGATGGACAACCGCCCCCAGAAACATAGAAATACTTGGCAAGAGGTCAAGTCAGAAGGTTGCGCCAAAAGGGACAACCGCCCCAGAGATTTATAGAAATACTTGGTAAGAGGTCAAGTCAATAGGTTGCATCCAAGAGGGACAACCGCCCCAGAGATTACAGAAGTCAGTTTTGAAAAAGTTAGTTTTGAAAAAAAAAGTTAGTTTTGAAAAAAAAAAGTTAGTTTTGAAAAAAAGTTAGTTTTGAAAAAAAAGTTAGTTTTGAAAAAAAGTTAGTTTTGAGAAAGTTAGTTTTGAAAAAAAAAGTTAGTTTTTAAGTCCCAAGTCATTTCAATGCAGTCAATTGAATTCAACTTTTTCTTTGTAAGTTAAGAGAATTTAATTTAAGAAAATGTAATTTAAGAATTTAATTCAACCTTTTTTTTGTGTTGTAAAGAGAATTTAATTCAACCTGAATTGACCGGGTTGCGTCTTTAGTTAACCTTTCTTTGTTTTGTTGTAAGAGGGAAATGGACCGATTTGTCTTTTCTTTTTCATGCCATTGTTGCGTATAAAAATATATAGGTAAAATGACATATTTTATTGTTGGCAACCAAAACCGTTTTTACAAATGTTGGTAACGAGTTTTATAATTATTGCGATTATATGATGACAGAAATAGTGTAATAATTAATCGATCATGTACCTAATTTATCTTGCTCTGTATGGTCGGGAAATTTACCCGTAGGACCGCACATGGCCCTAAATTTCAGTTGTGTTTATTCTTTTTTGTCATTTAATTTTAATAAAACTTCTACACAATAAAACATATGTATTTATCATATGCAAACAAGTTTTCAGACTAAAATATCAAATAATTCAAATTCTATCAACATTCAACGAAAGAGTATGATTTTTCTACTTAACATGCAAAAAATTATTAAACCTTTTTAATTTTTTTTTAGTATATAAAAAATAATTTTTAATGTAAAATTTACCTGAAATTATTAAAAGAAAAGATTGTTCGAAATGCTTTCCTTCCATTTCAATAACACTTTTTATTCTTGGCCGAAACTCATCTAAGGTTCGATTTACTTTTATTTTTAATAATATTATAAAATTATGTTTAGCTCATTAAAATGCATAAATTGATTTATATTTTTAATTTGTATTCTTAACTTTCTTAATTCAATTATCGTACCGATACTTCTGGTTAATGTTTATATAGTTCATATATAGCTAGGAATGTTACTAGTCGAATTTAATTCCATCTTCAAAAATTCAATTTTTAAACCGTGAGATTTACTTTCATCAATTGTAAGTCCTCTAAGTACATTTCTTTTTATTACCTTAATAAGTGTAACTGATGTAATTAAATACTTAAATACTACCTTGAACTTAAAGGATTTTATGATAATAATGATAATAATAACAACAATACTTGACTCAAAAGATTTTATAACCCTAAAACCCATCTTAGATTATTATACATTATTTTTAAACTTTGTTAATTCAAAAACCTTCCAAATCTCTACACATACACACGCATGTATGCACACTATATATACTATATATACAAACCTTATTCTAAAATCATTCGATATCACAAACTATTTCATAGCGTGTAGGTGCTAACTCTGCTATTTATATAGTCCTAAGCCTTTTTGCTTACTATATATAAATTTTTGCTCAGGCATTTATTCAGTTAATTTAAGAATCCTCTCCGCTAGTCTGTCCCTCAAAGTTATGATACACACTTTGTATCTAATACACACAAATACACACTAGACCACAGGTCTATACATCATCCATTACGTAATTCGATTTTTTACCTACAATAGTCAATAAAATTAGTTATAGACTGCACGATCAGGGTAACTTTGGAAAATAATTCATATTTTTTCCCTTTTACCTACTATTCATTATGTACATAAGTTTTTCCCACAGAAAAATAAAAATTTTGTAAAAAAAATTTTAACAATATCTTTCTTTGTCTAGCGTAATTGTTTGTCTAGAATTGAAGTATTAATCTTTGAATTTTTTTTATTATATAATAACTCACTTGCTCTGTATAAAAATTTGTAATGTAAAGAAAAAAATTCGTCATCTAACTTGAAGTAGTTAGGATGTTATTTTCTCATTTGTATTGTATTAATGGTACCCTATTAGATTATTGTATAAATATCGTTTTTTTTAAAAGGGGAGAGCAATGTAAAAATGAAATGAATAATCAATATTCATTTTTACATAAGAACCAAAATCGCTTAACGCGAGTTTGGATAATAATTTTACTTGTGGCTTCCTATTTTTGATCGTGTCAAAACCCTACGATCTACCATACCTATGGTTTAGTCGTATCCATTTTCATTTGTTATAGAAGTTATTAATTAATTATGATTGTCTTGCATCTTACCCTCGTCCCTAGATTATGCATACACATTGCATATAACAGGATTGGAACCCGCAGTTGTACTTCTTAGTCATTAATACCCACTCTTGTCTCTAATTCGTTCTTGTAAATCTTCCTAATAATGATTTGTATTATACGTGCAAATTCAATAACTATGACGTCATAAAGTAACTTAATTCTCTTCACGTTTTCCATACCTTGAACACTGAATCACGTGTTTAGTATTTGGACATCTTCCGTATTGAATGTATGGTAAATTCCTTAATAATAATAATAATAATAATAATAATAATAAAAATAAAAATAAAAAGAAACCATTCTCTATACATCATTAGTTATGTTGTTTCCTACCTATTGTCTACTGATACCTATCAACCTATCAGTCCATATTTTACGCGTCTCTATATTACGCACACAACCTATTGGATTATGTACATGTAAAATACGTCCACATATATTTTTTTTATTATTATTTTTTTTTTAAGTGCGTTCAACTCTCACAAGGCATTCATTAGGCTTACAGTAGTTAAATGCTCAAATTCGCGAATCAGCAGAACCGAACGTTTCTAAGATAAACAACATCTTTCGCTCTGATCCAAATTTATAACATATAATGTAATATAACATATTATGTTGTATATAAATTATCTTGTCATGTCTCATGTACTTGTGTTGTACTAATAACCATATATATAATAACCATATATAATCTGACCATATAATCGGACCATATAATCTGACCATATAATCTAACCATATAATCTAACCATATAATCTAACCATATAATCTAACCATATATATATATAAAAACACTGTAAGAATGGTAACGACGTAATGTACTTCAATGAAACTATAATTGAATGTAATGACTTTATATATAATGTAAGAATGTACTTTAATCGAACTGTAAGGGACAATCATAAGCGAATGGGAAGCAATCCATAATCGCAATCATAATTGTAATAAACCCAAACAAAAATGATATCGCCTTCAGAAATGAAGACGTGGCAAAAAAAAATAAGATTAGTTTTTATTTTTATTTATTTTTTTTTTTTTATTTGGAAACTTTCAAACACCTGATCGTGTTTAAAAGGGGGGAAACTTAACCTCCAACTGCCATCCCCCAACATTCAGGCATATTTTATACATGTATTTGTAAAATGAAGAACACTTCATTACGAGACTCTGCCTTGGTCACTGCTAAGAGACTCCCCTTGTTAGCAGCTTCGCTGCGGGGAGGGGCGGAGGCCCCTTGCCTCCTTAATATTTTTAGATTCCGGCCTGAGCTATGGTCGAAAGAGGTCGAACCTCTACCCCTGTAAATTCAGAGCAATAACTGTAAATTTTTAAAAAGTAAATTTACAGTAAGAGAAACTTTTTATTTTCCCCCTCGAGTTGGAATATCGTCAGAGGAACTTAGTAAAGTCGATAAGTTATAAAGTATCAGAGAAAGAATTAGAAAAATTATAGAAGAAAAGTAACAGAAGAAATATCCGTTGCTTGCCTCCGTAACTAGAACCCCCGTCGATTCCGAACCGATTAAGGGCCATAAAGGGGGGGGTTAACATATATATATAGAAAGAGCCATATAAGCTGAGGTGTGGGCGTTCACAGAGGAATTTTTGCTGGAACTTCCTCTCTCTCTCTCTCTCTCGTCTCCCTTCTCTCCAAATCTTAACTTTCACACACACACACACACACACACACACACACACACACACACACGCCCCTCGAGGAAAAGGCGACTCTGTTTCAATTCGAATCATCCATTTAAATAGTGTATCACAATATATGATGGTAAATGAATCCAATTAAATTCTGTTTATTAAATACCCGATTAATATCCTTTTAGGAAGATTTCCCATATGTGTGTCTATTTTGTTTTGGTAAGCCATTCATACGTATCAAAAACAAAAAATATTACGCGCTTTTCACCTTAAAGCATCGATGACGGGGGCGAGCCTACATTTGTCAAATTAGCTCCGGAGCCTAGCCTATTTAACCAAAATAATGCTTAACTATTGTATACATAATATAAAATAAAGTTTATTTATAGAGTTGAAAGGGTTTTAGGATTTTGGGGACTTATTTCTGGAAAAATAAAATAAACAAAATATGGCTGAATGTGAAGCAATTGATGCAAAGATTAAATCATTATAAAGGAAGAGATCAGCAAGGAAGGGAGTCATTACCAGGCTTTTAACTACCTTTAATAGCAAAGAAAATCCAATTTAAACAGCAGTGAACATTCCTCAAACAGTAGGCTGTGGACCTGACAAGATTGTTGAAGCCAGAAAAAAGCTCTCCATAATTAGTGATTGAACCATTCTTCTTATTTGAGCATACAATTCAGTTCCACTGAATATTCTTATGGCTCATTTTAATAGAAAATATTGTTTCAGGCACTGTCTCTACATTGTGAACAAAAAAAGAACTACATGTTTAAGTTTAAACGTTATTGTAACCCCTCCAGGAAATCTCTTCAGAGATAATTATGTGACTCTTTCATGGTAAATTGGTGTCAATTCTTACTCCAATGAATTTTTTTTTAACTTCTATTATGATAATAGGCTTAACAATTCAGTTAATCCAAATATATATATATATATATATATATATATATATGAATAGAAACGACATAAGTATTAAGGAACGTTTCTGCACACAAGGAGGAGAGATAACGAATAAATGAAAAATGAGGCGAACCGCCCGGGAATCGAACCCAGGGCCTTCCAATTGCCGGTTGGACGCGCTACCATTATGCTACGGACGTCAATTAATCACAAATCGAAATTCTCCCACATAGGGCAGAAACCAATGCCCTGAGAAGGCACCCTCGCAAATCGTGAATATGCGCATATAACTGCAATGACCGCGCAGTATATAAATGAATAGAAACGACATAAGTATTAAGGAACGTTTCTGCACACGAGGAGGAGTGATAACGAATAAATGAAAAATGAGGCGAGGGTGCCTTCTCAGGGCATTGGTTTCTGCCCTATGTGGGAGAATTTCGATTTGTGATTAATTGAGGTCCGTAGCATAATGGTAGCGCGTCCAACCGGCAATTGGAAGGCCCTGGGTTCGATTCCCGGGCGGTTCGCCTCATTTTTCATTTATTCGTTATCTCTCCTCCTCGTGTGCAGAAACGTTCCTAATACTTATGTCGTTTCTATTCATTTATATACTGCGCGGTCATTGCAGTTATATGCATATATATATATATATATATATATATATATGTAAATAAATTTATGAAACTGAAAACTTTTAGTATTTCTTATATAATTTAAATTGACTTTGTGCATATAACTAAACAAATATTACAAATAAAAGCCCTTCACTGTACAGTACAGCACTGAATAGAAGCTATTTATAAAAGAAAATGGGCTTTTGGTACAACTTGTATAATTATGATAGAGTCCTAGTCCAAACGTATTTGTCACACAGTTTACAAATTAGTTGACAAATTTATGAAAAAAGTGTGTGGAAACCATTCATGTGCAAAAGTCTTAGTTTGATAAAATATGGTAAATGTGGTACACAGTAGCTCTAAATATTTGTCCAACTGTAAAGAAAAATCCCAATGATTCTACAGCATTAGTGGTTGTTGACTTCTCTGAAAACTATAGTTTTATAATTCAGGATGCTGTACAAGGGCATCACTGGGACAATAACCAGGCTACCTTGCATCCGGTAGTCTGCTATCAAAAAGTTGATGGTGAACTAAAAGTTAAAAATTTTTGTGTAATATCAGATTCACTTACACACAACACAACTGCAGTTCATTCTTTTTATGTGAAGCCTTGAAATTACTTAAAAGTCAGAATCCTAAACTAAACGATATTTGTTACTTTAGCGATGGCATAGCAAGTCAATATAAAAAGTATAAAAACATCATTAATTCAGTGTTACATGAAAAAGATTTCTAACTAACATGTGGATGGAACTTTTTTGTCACCTCTCACGGAAAGAGCCCCTGTGATGGTGTTGGTGGCACTGTCAAAAGGTTAGTTGCCCGGGCAAGTCTACAAGCAACAAGTAAAGGTCACATCACCAATCCAAAAGAGATGTTCGATTGGTGCAAATCTAATATTAATGGTTGTATCAAGCTGAATAATAAATTGTCAATTTATGGCTGTGAGGCCATGGAGTGTTGATGACAATCAGACTTGATGCCTGAGTACAATAATAAATTCCTGAGTCAGTGCCTAAGCATGTGAATTATTGGCTATAAGTTCATGTTCTTTTTTAATATGTGTTGTTTTATGTAAATTCGTATGTAAACTTATATACAGCCATTGAGGAGGTTAAAGATCACCCTTTTTAAAAAAGACAACTGCCATTATCTTACTCACACAGGAGTCTATAGAAAGGATGCACCCACAACAAAACTTAGGGTTGTGTATAACTGTAGTCTTAAAGATGGCAAAAAGCATAGCTTGAATGACTGTCTCATAGAGGGGCCTAATCTTATTTCAGACCTTGTAAAACTCCTTCTAAGATTTAGATTAGGTGACTATGCAGTTCAAAGTGATATAAGCATAGCTTTTTTGAGAATTCATCTGAAAAATGACTATGACAAAGATCAACTAAGATTCTTGTGGTTTAATGATCCATATGACTTAAATAAAGGGTTTAAAACATTTAAATTTAATGTGGTTTTGTTTGGAGCAAATGCAAGTACTATTAATGAATCTGAGACAGTAAGATGTTACCCTTACAAGTTTGCCAAAGTCAGAATAATTGTTATAATCTAATAGTGACCCAACTTTATTTGTGGTTATCATGTTAAATTTTACATTAATTTGTTCTGCTGGCCACATTGTTTCATCCTGAATGAATTCAGGTCCATGGAACCAATTTTTGTTGGATTTTAGTAATTTACAGGATAATCCTCTTGTAAGAAAGTCTGCAGGATTTTGTTTTGTTGGAATGTATCTGAAGGTTATGTCCAAATTTTTGAAGATCACTTCTATGTAGATAACCTTGTAGGATCAACCAAAACAGAGTCAGAATTAAATGAAGTTTACATAAAAGCAGATAAAATAATGAAAGAAGGTAATTTTGAATTAAGAGAGTGGATCACAAATAATGAGAGACTAAATCAAAAAATAAAATCAGAAGACAAAGGATTAACAGAACCAACAAACAGGGTGAAAACATTAGGTATGATCTGGGATCAGGTAATGGTGCGGTTGCTTGAGGTGGGTCGGGTACAATCTCCTCAGGCTGCCCTTGTGGCGGGGAAAATATGTGTGGAGGTAATTATGTGCTGCTTCTAAGTAAACAAAACGGGCTTTATGTAACACAGTGGCAACTAATAATGATTTATGCAAAGATGCACCAGCTCTTCTGGAACGTCTGGATGCAATTTTACCGAGCGATATATTTATCAACTTGTGTGCTTCAAACCCGTTTGGAACATCAGATATCATGTTCACCACCTAGGAATTGGTCAAGGCACAGAGAGCTAACTAACACGACTCTATACTCTATTTCCAATCTTGTAATGAGTTAAAGTGAAAGTTTCGCCTGCCTTTATACAATGTCGTTTTGACGTCATTATCAAGCACCGCGCATGGAATTTCCAGGCAGTAACATGAATCACGTTGCTGTTCTTTCACCTGTACACACACATACACACACACACACGCACACGCACACACAGGAGAAAGTGAAACATGATTTATTTAATAAAAGAAATATTCAAGCTTATATATTTATCATACACGTGTAAGTTAACAATAGACACATCAATGATTATATTCAAGACATATATATTTAAAAACATGTGTAATAAATAAGTTAACAATTGAAATTATGTTAACACAGAAAGTCAATTGTTAACTTATTTATCACACGTTTTTAAATATGTACATCTTGAATATAATCTTTGATGTGCCTATTGTTAACTTACACGTGCATGATAAATATATATAGCTTGAATATTTCTTTTATTAAATAAATCATGTTTCACTTTCTCCTGTGTGTGTGTGTGTGTGTGTGTGTGTGTGTGTGTGTGTACAGGTGAAAGAACAGCAGCGTGATTCATGTTACTACCTGGAAATTCCATGCGCGGCGCTTGATAATGACGTCAAAACGACATTGTATAAAGGCAGGCGAAACTTTCACTTTAACTCATTACAAGATTGGAAATAGAGTATAGAGTCGTGTTAGTTAGCTCTCTGTGCCTTGACCAATTCCTAGGTGGTGAACATGATATCTGATGTTCCAAACGGGTTTGAAGCACACAAGTTGATAAATATATCGCTCGGTAAAATTGCATCCAGACGTTCCAGAAGAGCTGGTGCATCTTTGCATAACTCATTATTAGTTGCCACTGTGTTACATAAAGCCAGTTTTGTTTACTTAGAAGCAGCACATAATTACCTCCACACAATATTTTCCCCGCCACAAGGGTAGCCTGAGGAGATTGTACCCGACCCACCTCAAGCACCCGCACCATTACCTGATCCCAGATCATACCTAATGTTTTCACCCTGTTTGTTGGTTCTGTTAATCCTTTGTCTTCTGATTTTATTTTTTGATTTAGTCTCTCATTATTTGTGATCCACTCTCTTAATTCAAAATTACCTTCTTTCATTATTTTATCTGCTTTTATGTAAACTTCATTTAATTCTGACTCTGTTTTGGTTGATCCTACAAGGTTATCTACATAGAAGTGATCTTCAAAAATTTGGACATAACCTTCAGATACATTCCAACAAAACAAAATCCTGCAGACTTTCTTACAAGAGGATTATCCTGTAAATTACTAAAATCTAACAAAAATTGGTTTCATGGACCTGAATTCATTCAGGATGAAACAATGTGGCCAGCAGAACAAATTAATGTAAAATTTAACATGATAACCACAAATAAAGTTGGGTCACTATTAGATTATAACAATTATTCTGACTTTGGCAAACTTGTAAGGGTAACATCTTACTGTCTCAGATTCATTAATAGTACTTGCATTTGCTCCAACAAAACCACATTAAATTTAAATGTTTTAAACCCTTTATTTAAGTCATATGGATCATTAAACCACAAGAATCTTAGTTGATCTTTGTCATAGTCATTTTTCAGATGAATTCTCAAAAAAGCTATGCTTATATCACTTTGAACTGCATAGTCACCTAATCTAAATCTTAGAAGGAGTTTTACAAGGTCTGAAATAAGATTAGGCCCCTCTATGAGACAGTCATTCAAGCTATGCTTTTTGCCATCTTTAAGACTACAGTTATACACAACCCTAAGTTTTGTTGTGGGTGCATCCTTTCTATAGAGTCCTGTATATGGCTTTATATATATATATATATATATATATATATATATATATATGGGAGAAATGTGGGTGGGCGAACGTGTGTTTTGATTTGTTTCCCCCATATCTTCCACGCGATCGCTGGCCCCTTTCAAAAGGTCTCGACAAACACGTGTGTTTCGCGCGCGTTTAATGTTTAGTTTATTATATTGAGTAATTAATTTCTTATAATAAATGATTCTCTTAAAAGGTATTATATTTTTAAAAAGAGCATTCGGTTTCCACATTAAACTGTGGGTCGAGAATCCTTTCAAAAGGTCCCCAGGAGAGATGAAAAATGCATTGGTTTCCGGTCTGTGTGTTAATTTTGAAAATGCACGATAAAAATGGAAAGGTATATTATTATTATTATTATCATTTCATTCATTTCAATAAACTAGGAAACTGATACCATACAAGTTTGCAAGAGAAATAACCACTGCCTTTAATAAAATCATTTTTTAAATACAATTCAAAGGCATGGATGACTAGAAGTGCAAAAGGTTCGCTCCAAAATTGGGGGGTGGGGGAAGTCTCAACCAACAGGTGTTCTTTGAATTGACCCAGCTTGTCGGAGACCCTTTCCTCATGTGTGTGTGTGTGTGTGTGGTGTGTGTGTGTGTGTGTGTGTGCACGAGTTGTTCATATACAAACACAGCTGGGGAATGTACGAGTATATATATATATAGATGGGGCTCGATTGATTAACTATATAAATATATTATGGTGTTTTATATGCTTTGTGCACAGACAAGCGTGTGTTTCATATAGGGGACGACGAAAATTATTTGGTGTTTCTTATAAAACTTTTGACACTGAGTCAGGTTTCAGAATTTTCTAATGTTAAACTGTGGGTCTAAGGTGGGGTGAAAACCTTTCCAATTCAATTTGCGCTAGGGGACAACGAAAATTATTTGGTGTTTCTTATAAAACTTTTGGCACTGAGTCAGGTTTCAGAATTTTCTAATGTTAAACTGTGGGTCTAAGGTGGGGTGAAAACCTTTCCAATTCAATATAACGTCGAATAATTGCTGCTTCGAACAACTGTTTTTCGAACAATTGTGCTCCAACAATTGTGTTCGAACACAATGGTAAAAGATACAAGCATATCCCGTTATTTGAACAAAACTCTCTCTCTCTCTCTCTCTCTCTCCTCTCTCTCTCTCTATATATATATATATATATATATATATATTATATATATATATATATATATAGTTGTGGGCATATCTAAGAAATGGAGTCGAGAGAGGTTTTGTTCAAGCTGTCTAGGAGAAAGGTCATTATGGTCATTCGAGTTGGGCAGATCCTCGGAATTCCTTTCCTCTAGCGAATTGTTTTGGTTAATTTCAACTTTTAATTGAATTGTTTCGTAAATTTTCATATTGTTTCAATTTTTTTCGCATGGAATGAGGCTAGTGTGTTTCGTAAATTTTCATCTCGATACAACTTAGATATTATATATATATATATTATATATATATATATATATATATATATATACGGGTTTGGGGAATGACGATCGTCGAATTGTTTCATAAATTTTCATTTCCGTTCGTTTTTTCCCCACTGATATTCGAATGTCTATAATGAAAATTGAGTGTGTAAAATTATTTATTTGATAAACAGAATTTAATTGGATTCACCCCAAAAGTTTAACTAAGTTTAATGAAGCTCAAGTTAATGTTATATTTGATTCTATTCGTTAAACACTATATACATCTATTGTAAAACCCTATATACATCTATACATCTATAGTGAAACACATATATATATATATATATATATATAGCTATTTTTGTACGGATATGGGGAAGGAATTTATACGCCGTGCTTTTCAGAACATGTTAAAAGAGTTTAATATCAGCTATTACACAACCAATTCTATACATAAGGCTTCTTTAGCTGAAAGAGTTCAGATATATGTATATATATATATATATATATTATAATATATATATATATAAAGCTGTTTAAAAGACTGTATATATATAATTATAGTAAACGAAATAAACTAGTTAACCATAAATTAATTATTTTCTATTATGAAGTTTTCGAATTATGTGTGGTAAACTATGTTATTTGTTTCGAAAAGTTTAGCTTCAAGTTCAATGAAGTTCAAGTTAATGTTAAATTTGCTTCTAAACGTTAAACTAAAATTAAATGTTATAATATGAAAAATTAATATATATATATATATATATATATATAATTATATATATATATATATTTACCTAATATAAGATGTTTAAAAGAATGTATATATATATGTATATATAGCATAAAAATATATATCTAGCAAGAGCAATCCGATCATTGCAAAAAAAAACTGGAAAGGTATGCAATTAATAAAGATTGAGTGTGTATTTATTTAATATACAGAATTTAATTGGAATAACTACCGTCATATTGTGTTACACAATGGATGATTAATATTTCTGGGATACATGTCGCTATCTGGCAACTGAACACATTGCGCTATCTGGCAACTCAGCCAGAATAGAGGCTTATAAAAGACCGAGAAGTTGGTGAAAGACTCATTCAAGCTCGGCTCCCAGCCGAGCAAGGACCTCTGGTCCTTCTCTTTCAGGCCCTTTGGTAAAACCCCTTAGTGGCCTCTTAGGTTAGGAAAACGAAAATAACTTGGGGGAGAACTCCTCTCTCTCCTTCAGGTGTCTCTCTCTCTCTCTCTCTCTCCTACAGGTGTCTCTCTCTCCTTCAGGCGTCTCTCTCTCCTTCAGGCGTCTCTCTCTCCTTCAGGTGTACCCCTCCTCCCTTGGCTCAGTCAACTGGCTGATTCTGGCTGATTAGGAGCCTATAAAACAACGCCTACTCGGCTGAAGTCTTAATATGCACTTGGCTCCTGCCAGGTGAACACCTCTCCTCCTTTCTCTCCTCCTTTCTCTCTGGCCCTTTGGGGGGAATAGCTTGGGGGAGGCCCCCAAGTTGCATGCCCCTTGCAACCTAGGTTGGCAACAAAGGCCAGTACTCTTTTTTTCTTTCTTTTTTATTTTTTTTTATTTATTTTTTTGCAACCCCACCCCCTTGCAACAACCCCCACCCCTTTACAACAACCCCCACTCCCCTTTGCAACAACCCCCATCCCCCTTTGCAACACCCCACTCCCATTGCAACATTACGTCATCACTTGCAACATTCTTGCACTCTCCCCTTTTGCGGCTATACTACTTTTGTTGACGTTTTAGTCATCAGTTTGTTGAGCATAGCCAGCTGGCTGCAACTGACATTCCAAGTCTTGTTCACTTGACACTGTGACTCCACATATATGAGGTATGTTTCATTAAATAATTATGATAAAGCATAAAGTGCTGGTGTTTATAACAGTATCATGGCACTTATACCAGTGTCCAGTAATTTTTGACAATGTGGCATCATGGTGATGTTTAAGTGTTTATAAATGCATCGTCATAATGTTATAATACCTGGTAAATGCATACTGTTAATTTTCATTTTGTCAGTGGTCTAGTTATTTGTGAATAATGCTCATAGTTTTCTGCATTTTTAGGAGTCGTGTTTGTACTTAACCCCCACCCCCAAAAAAATAATAATAATAATAATCACAGACAATTTGTTCGGTTAATGTATTGGGGGTGCCAAAGGAAGGATCCGCCCCGGGTGCCAAATATTTTAGGTACGCCCCTGACTTTACCACTCATTTTAAACCTAATGTCAGCTGGCTGATTATAGCTTTTAGGATGAAATTGCATAACCTTAGTTTTTGTAACATTAAAAAGAATGTTTCTGCGAATACACTTCACAGACTTTTAGTAGCCGATCCAGACCTTTAACAGAGGGACTTATGAACACCATATCATCGGCATAAACTAAGTTATTTATCCTTGTGTTATCTATACAACATCCCACTATTGCCTCATTAAGTGAAGCAATTAATCCGTCAATATACACATTAAACAACATAGGGGAGAGCAAGGAACCTTATCTCACCCCACAAGAGGAGCCAAAACATTCGGATAGTACATTGGGGAAAATACGAAAATTTCAATAAATTTAGTATGTACATGGGAACTTTCCTGTCTTCTATTTTTTTTTAAATAAAATATTGTGGTTCACTCTATGATATGCCTTACTTATATCTAAGAAACAGCTATAAATAGTTGAATTACTGTCAGTGTATTTAGATATTGTTTCTTTACATTGTTTCTGTACATAGATACACAGGTCAGTTGAGTGGGACCCTTTAAAACCAAACTGATTAGATGTCCATAGGTAATCATTTAATCGGAGTAACAAGAGTTTTTCTAGTAGTTTCGAGAAGCAAGAAGCGACAGCAATAGGCCTGTAATTATTGCTGGACAGAATGTCTCTATACTTATTTTTGACCAGGGGTTTTGCAGTTTAATCTTTCCCCGGAGGGAGGACACTTTTGACACCCGTTTGATTCTTAATAAATTTCCAAATTCGTTATTATTTATGCGAGCGTCACAGGCTTTTGATGCTCGAATAGACTCTTCTTCCTGTTTACATCGCCTTTTGGCCGCCTTATACTGACCCCTACTTCTACACATATTCATGTATACTGGAGGCTAGACAGGTAATATCTTTAACCCTGAAAGAAAATAGTTTTGTTGTGAGAGGACTAAGACTGTTTAATCAGCTGCCCAAAGACCAAGGAAGACGAGTGGTGTTGCAGTGGACATCTTCAAAAGAAGCTTAGACGTCTGGCTCAGAACAATCCCCGATGAGCCGGGCGTACCTGGCTATGTGAGGTGGAGAGTACAAGAAACCAACTCACTACTTCACCAGGCCAACTCGAGAGAAGGAGCGACAAGCTTGACCTTCGTGAAATGAGGAATCATCGCACGGAACATTTGAAAAGTTGAAAGGTATATATATATGTATATATATATATATATATACGAGGAGTGATAAAAAAGTATCGATAATTTTATTGCTACGGACAAATGAATGCAAATAAGAAATAACCGTTTACATATGTGAGTCTTCCTGCCCTCTGCTGTCAGCAGTCTGAAGCAAAATCTGCTACCATGAGTCAGTAGTTGGTTGGAGCGCTTAAAAGGAGGGTGTGTCTTTGCAGTACGTATAAATCTCTGAAATGGAACAACGCGCGCTCGGAGACGAACGAAATTATTAAAAGAGCTTTTGCAAATGATGTTGTCAGTGTAGTTAACATTTACAAATGGCACAAAAAGTTTAAAAATGGAAAAACATTTGCTCGTACCAGAAATCGAATCTGTTGAACATTTTCATCCGTACGAGAAGTGGAAGGGCGGTCACTGCGTTCCTTGTCTTCAAGCGATGTTTCTCCATTTTTAAACTTTTTGTGCCATTTGTAAACGTTAGCTACACTGAGAGCATCATTTCCAGAAGCTGTTTTAATCATTTCGTTCGTCTCCGAATGCGTGTTGTTCCATTTCAGAGATTTATACGTACTGCAAAAACACACCCTCCTTTTAAGCGCTCCAACCAACTACTGACTCATGGTCAGGGCTTCCACAGGCAAAATTTTCATTACCCTGGACCATTGGTGGAATTACCCTAAATTACCCCAAATTAAAACAATTATTTATATATATATATATATAATGAGATTTCATTTAACTATTATGACTGATATGGAAATTACAGCACTTATGCATAAGAAATATTTATATTTAAAGTTACCATCGATACTTTCTGTAACAATCTGTAGGGTATTTGTTGAATAAAATGGAAATTCAAGAAAAAAAAACTTTGATAACTGTAAACGTGTGCATCAAATCGGCATCATTTTAATAGGAAAAGAAACAATTACAAGCACATTTCTCAAATCCTTTAATAGTAAGAATGACATCCTCTATGATAAGTTACATGATTCAACTTACTTTCCTTTGTGAAACCTGTGTCCTCTAAACCAGTGTTTCCCAACCGGGGGCCATATGGCTCCATGGGGGCCATGGCACATTTGAAGGGGGCCACAGGAAAATGTTATTTTGTAAAATAGAGTTAAATCTGCATATTACCTACTGAAAATAATGCTTATGGGTGGCCACAGGAAAAAAATAAGGTTCTTAAGGGGGCCATAAGCCAAAACCGGTTGGGAACCACTGCTCTAAACAATAATATCTCTTGCACAGTAACAAAACCAAATATATTCTACCATCAGTATTTAATACAACTAGACAGGAATTTCCAAATTAGAGTAACATGCTGTTTAATAGAACGAAAATAATATATTCTACCATCAATAATAATTAATACTAATAGACAGAAATTTCCAAATTAAAGTAACATGCTGTTCTATGAAGAAGTACTGGAACTAGGTTCTCCCCTAGTTGCCAGCTACCCTCAGACGCTCACCACAATTTAAAAGGACGAGGAGTTACTGAACAGATAGAATCACTCAGTTATTCCAGATTTGTTCTATTTTTAATCTCAGGAAATATAAATAATTTTAATATAAATTATCATTTGGTGGTGTTGATGACAAATATGCCTGATTACCCTAGATTTTGTGTTTATACCCTAAAAAATTCTCCAATTACCCTAAAAAAAAAAAAACTACCCTAAACTTTACCCTACCAAAGGTCTGATTACCCTAAAATAGGGTAATTACCTAAAAGTGGAAGCACTGCTCATAGTAGCAGATTTTACTTCAGACTGCAAACGCCAGAGGGCAGGAAGACTTACATATGTAAACGGTTATTTCTTATTTGCATTCATTAGTCCGTAGCAATAAAATTATATTATTAATACTTTTTGATCACTCATCGTATATATATATATATATATGAAAATTATTTAACGAAAGTAACACGTGACTAATATTTATGATGAAAATAACCACGAAGGAAAAAGAAAACAAAAACCATTCTGTGTTTTCTTTTCTCTTCGTGGTTATTTTCATTATATATATATATATATATATATATATATATATATATATATATATATATATATATATATATATATATATATATCAGGTCATCCCATAAGTAATGTCGTTTTTTAGATCGGAATTTGAAGGACAAAAAAAACTCAACGGAAACTTTTTAATCTAGTATATATTTTCCATCGGAATCAATGACACTGCCAACGTCCTACAAGCTTCTCAATGCCGTTTATAAAATTCAGGCGGTTTTGAGGCAAAAAACGTACAAAGACTGGTGTGCAGGTCATCTAAAGAAGTATACTCTTTCTCGTCAAGATAGTTTTGCAGACTCCTGAAGAGATGATAATCTGAAGGCGCAAGGTCTGGAGGATGTGGAAGTTTTTCCCACCCAAGCTCCTCAATTTTTGCAGAAGTGATCCGAGGGGTATGAGGACGTGCGTTGTCGTGGTGGAACACGATTCCTTTCCGATTAACCAAAGAAGGTCTCTTTTCTTTTAGTGCAGTGTTCAATCGATCCATTTGTTGACAGTAGACTTGAGCGGTGATTGTTTGGTTGTGTGGTAAGGTTTCAAAGTGTATTACACCACCTTTATCCCACCAAACACTAAGCAACAACTTCCGAGGGTGAAGATTTGGTTTTGGCTGTGGTGTCGCTGGTTCTCCGGCACAAACCCACTGTCGACGGCGCTTAACATTCTGGTACAGTATCCACTTTTCATCACCAGTCACTAAACGGTGCAAAAACGGATCTTGGAGTTCACGGGAATGAAGAGCTGTGCTAATGTTTACCCGCACCCTCAGATTGTCGACCGACAATTCATGTGGCACCCATTTTCCTAACTTAGGCACTTTCCCGAGTTGTTGCAAATGTCGATGGATGGTGGACGGGGATGAATTGAGTTTCTGGGCCAATTCTTCGACAGTTGTTGAACAATCTTCTTCAAGTGCGGCTAACAGCAGGTCATCATCAAACTCAGCAGGGCGTCCAGAGCGTGCTGCATCTGTCAAACAGCAGTCACCATTCCTAAACTTTTGAAACTATCTTTGACATTTCCTCACATGCAGAATATCGTTGCCATAAACGTCCTGAATGTTTCGCGTTGCTTCAGTAGCACTAATCCCTTTTTTGAACTCGTAAAGCATTATATGCCTGATATGCTCTTCTGATACCGCCATGTTTATGAGGGGTTCATATAAAGCAAAACACACGTCTTCACTGGTCAAGGTCTGTAAAGTATGTAGCGAAACACGATAGATCTACTCTTAGATATAACCTTCGGAAAATTTATGCTTAAACCGAGCAGGACTAGTTTAAACTTAATCTATCGTAAAAAACGACATTACTTATGGGATGACCTGATATATATACATACAATATATATATATATATATATATTATATATATATATATATATATATATATATATATATATGATACACACAGACCGTGCATGGAACAAGGAACTCTTCTGGGATAATTAAATCCACTATAGTCCGAATAAGTAATGGTAAATGACAAATACCATAGTTTTTCTTTTTTCATGATGCTAGCCCGACGTGGGCAACGGTCTGTGTGTATCATAAAAAACTCAGGGGACCATTCTGAGTTCATTCCCATATATATATATATATATATATATATTAGTGATGTAGGTCACATCCGCATCCGCATCCGCACTTTGGACTGCGGATGTCGTGCGGATGTGGACCGTTGAGATAAAACGTCATTAATAAGCGGAAATTATCAAATTCTACTATAATAATAGAACTAGTTCATTGTGCGCAAAAGTGATGCAAGCGACAAGACGAGAGGCTGTTCTTGTATGAAGTTACTCTCTTGCAACCTACGTAGATCCACGTTACAAAGCTAAGTTATTTTCACCTAGTACATTAGAACGAGTTAAATCATCACTTGGCAAAGCAGTTGAAGAGCTTCAATCTCTTGAATCTGTCGCTTCGCCACCCACCAAAAGAATAAAAGTTTCAGTGACAGAACCAACACCTTCAACAAGCAAATCTATCACAGAATCTCTCTCTCAGTTTCTTGAGTCAAGCAGCGATGACGAGACCTACGCGATGTCAAAAGATGTAGTAAAAATGATCGAGAGCTATCACCAAGAAAAACGCCTGGCTGCATGTGACAATCCTATTAGTTGGTGGAAAAATACGCAGAATATCTATCCATACTTGAGTAAACTTGCAAGGAAACATTTAGCACGTCCTCCAACAAGCGTACCAAGCGAGAGATTATTTAGCAGTGCTGGATTAATATATGATGAAAAAAGAAACAGACTGGCAGCAGAAAAGGCAGAAAAATTAATGTTCCTTAAGCATAACCTTCCTATAATTAAGTTTGAATATTAAACGATGAACATCTTAGTTTACTTTATTTTAATTACTCATTTATAAATATGCCTAATAAAACTTTAAACTTAATATAAATAGTTATGAAGCTAATTAAAGATCTCTTTCTATAAGGGTGGAGGTTGGGGAAAGAGGTCGGGTAACACAATTATGGTTTCTAATTGTGGCTGAAACTCAACAAAATATAACGAATTTATTTGCAGACGAATTCACTAATTGATTTCTATATTAGTTAGATGCTTGCTATTATTTTATATGTTCAGGAAAGTACAGCAATTATTGTACAATTAATCAATTATACTACATTATAGCTACAGCTCTCTCTATATAACTTATTATATACGTTAAACACAACAAATCTCGAATATATCCTAAAAAATAACGAAAATGTAAACATCCGCATCCGCGGATGTTGAAATCAAACATCCTCATCCGCATCCGCATCCGCGGATGTGAAAAAATGACATCCGCTACATCACTAATATATATATATATATATATATATATATATATGATCCAGAATTAAATGACAGCCTTTCCTCAATAAAATTACATACTTCATAATAACCAACCAACCAACACCTTTTTCAACACAACTAACGCATTAATTTGGATTCTTATTCCTTTTCTTTCTCTTTAGTTGTCATTTACAAGTTCTCCTAGTGAGGTTAGTCTTTTTAAATTTTAGTTTGATTTTTTTTATTCTTATAGTCCAGAAAATGTAAAAAAATTTTAAACTATTTTGATTATTGTATTAGGTTTTATAACTATTTATTTTGCATTGTTTTCTATAAAAGTTTTTTTTTACTCTTTCTTTATATATTATATATACTATTGATTTTTTCCTCTAATTCTGATGCTCTTATTTAGTTACTGAAGATGGCCTCTGAGTGTACCGAAAGGTATGGCCAATGAATGTTGAGTCTTCTCTTGTTTTTATATTTCTGTTGAGGCTAAGATTCCCGAAGAACACTTCTATCGTAACTAATATACATATTTCATTTCGGGTGTTTAATTGTGAAATTCATCTCATATAATGGAGTTCACGCTGTCCTCTTCACTGTTGCTCTTTTCACAATTACCTTTCTCTCCAATCGATTTTTAGACGTTACCGTTCTGCAATTGCTTAATCACATTCTATTTCTATTAAGAACCAATTCAATTTCCTTAGAAGTGTTAAAGTGAAAGTCATCCCAAAATTCATGCTTGGAAAAAGATACCGTATGTTGGACGATACACCGTTTGGTGACACCAAAAGAATTATTTTAAAGAAACCTATTAATATATCTCGCATCGGAGGGAAGAACGCCTTCAGAGTCCGAAGTAAGAAATATATTTTTTCCTACCGTTCACCGTGCTTGGAGAAGTACACTTTTGGACGATATTTACAACTTGCGTAGAAGATGCAGAACTCGGAATAGAAAATTAAACAATAGACTGGACGATTTAGTTCGTAATAGTTACTGAACGAAAGTGATTTTAGTAATATTAACTTGTCCCATGAGCTAGAGTTCAATACGAAATGTGCATTTAGGTTATGGCTCAGGATTTTCCCAAAAAAGCCGAGCAGCTTACTGATTAAGTTTATCGCTTTTGTAAAACACAGTAATATATCCGAAAGTGAGGTGACTTTAGCCAAAGCTTGTGTGTAGTGCTTTTAATACGAGGTATGAATCGTAGGTGCTCTTCCAATATGTGCTCTACCGCGAAACTGTGATCTACCATATTCCAATACGTGCTCTACCGTGAAACTAGCCTTATAAGGCTAACAACGAAAATATCATGACTTAACCTAACCAATCGTTAGGTCAACTATACGCCCTTGACGATTGGTTAGGTTAAGTCGTGATATTTTCGTTAGTTACCCGGAATATGGACTATTAGTTGGAATATGGTAGATCAGTTTCGCGGTAGAGCACATATTGGAAGAGCACCGAATCGTATTCTTTTTTGAGGTTTTGAAAAAACCCTAAACACACTTAAAAATAACGATTCATTACGTATTACTAAAGCGGACAAATCTAATTCGATCGTTGTCATGGACAAAAGCAGTTACATTGAAAAGATGAATATTTTGTGACCGCGATACGTACAAACCTTTAAACAGATACCCACTGGAGGATTTTAATAAAATGTTTAACAGAAAATTAAGAAATATTAAAAAATAACTATAATGCGCTTTCTTAGCAGTTTTTTGTATCAATCCGTCACTACCATATTTGTACGGTTTAGTAAAAAGTTAATAATCCCATGAGACCTATTGTTAGCTCAGTAGGCTCCGTAACCTATAAGCTATGTAAATAGTTAGAGCCAACTAACGGCGTTAATAAACTGTTTCCAAGTCACATATTGTAAATAGCATCGATCTTATTGACAAACTGAAGTTTCCTAATGACCCTAATTTCAAACTGGTAAGTTTTGATGTATGCTCGTTATTCACAAAAGTCCCTGTTGATGACCTACTTTATTTTTTAAAAGATAAGATCTTTGAATAATCTCTCCCTGTTCAACACAACTCTTGAGTTAATTAAGCTTTCCGTCAAAGATTGTAAATTTCGGTTTGAAAAGAAGTTTTATGCTATGACTCTTGGATTGGCGGTGGGAAATTCCTCACCGGTATTAGCTAACTTGTATATGGAATTTTTTTGAAAGCAGAACTTTGCCTACTGTTAATTTTAACCTTGTTTGGTACAGGTTTGCAGATATTTTATGCCTTTGGCTTAATAATTTGGATGGTGAATTTTCTTGGTAGGCTCAACAATTTAGTCCCATCTATTAAGTTCACGGTTGAAAAAGAAAATGAAGGAAGCTTATATTTTCTGGATCTAAGAATTCGGAGATGCTTTAATCAGTTCAGATTTGAAGTTTATCGTAAGCCTACTAATAATTCTTGTGTGCATTTTTATTCCGACCATCATCTCTATTAAAACGTCTATTTTCTATTTCTCAGAGCATTGAGAGTTGTCAGTCCTGAATTTTTAGATTGAGTTATGCAATGTCATGAATATTGGTACTAAATTGCTATCCTATTTCATTTTTAGATTGCCTTAGGAAAGTCAAGAATAGGTATTATAATAGTGTAACTGTAATTTCTGTAAAGGAATTGAGCGTGAAAATATCCTTATCCTACCTTACCATGTGAATTTTAAATGTCTTCCGACTTGAAGCAATTTGTATCAATGTAGTCTTTAGTATAATACTGTTAAATCACGCCTAATAAAGAATAGCACGGATAATGTGGTTGGTTGTGTATTCGATCGGATGTACACAATGTAACTCGGTATATATAGGCCAATCGGGTATAACGTTAGATATTAGGGTAAAACAGCATGAACATGCGTGAAGAACAAAGTAATTCTAATGCATTGTTTAACCATACTGTATGTATAGATGCAATCATAGTATCAAATGGGTTAGTTCTAGAACGGTCGTTAAAAACAAATATAACGAAGGAAATATTTGAAAATGTGCATTTATCCATTTGTGAAAATTTCATTAACAGTGCGAGAATGTATAAAATTGACAATATCCAGTTAAAATACCTTTTGCCTCTAACTTGTTAATTATGTGCTAATCTTTTTTTTTTTGTCCCG
The DNA here is from genome assembly GCA_023014485.1 of Bathynomus jamesi. Taxonomy (NCBI): domain Eukaryota; kingdom Metazoa; phylum Arthropoda; class Malacostraca; order Isopoda; family Cirolanidae; genus Bathynomus; species Bathynomus jamesi. The sequence continues at coordinate 516,780 of JAJOZX010000289.1, forward strand.
TTGTACACGTGTATATATTTTTATCTCGCCTTCTCCATTCCCTGACGAGGTGTACTTCTGAATATACGAAAGTCCTTGGAATCATTTTTCTTTTTCCTTGTGGGTTTGCATCATTTTATTAATTTCACGTGTTTAATTGTGAAATTGATCATGTACACACGTGTGTGTATACAGAGCCGGCCATAACAAGTGCGGGGCCCTAGGCATTTTGATAATACGGGGCCCCACTCCAGAAAAGATTTTAGTTCATAGTAAAAAGGCAAAAAAATAATCTGAAGTGCTATACATTTATTGTAGACATCTGTCTAATAATATTAAGAATCCAAAAAAAATACCATACTTTATAAATTTATAATATATTTTAGACTAATTTTTCTAACCTTCCTTTCCTTTCTGAAAATTCCATTAAAAGTTATTCAAAATTTAAACCCCTTGCTTCATGTTCAATTGACAATATTCCAAGGTTATTTAGCCTATCTTGGCCCATATTAGACCTTAAGCAGTTTTTAATTAACTTTAATTTTGAGAAGCTTCTTTCTCCTGATGCTACCGTCACAGGAATTGTCAAAAATATCCTTAGAGCAATCGATAAAATTGGACAGCAAGAGGCTATACCATTAGATGAAATGAAGTAAAGTAATTTTAAAGGCTGTCCTATTAAATCTGATGGTATCATTGGTCTCATAGCCGCTACCTCTTCAAGCATAGGGCCATCTATATCTGAGAAGTTTGATGTCCCAATGGAGTTTATTTGACCAGCCCCGCTGGCAGCGCAGGGCCCTCTTAGGCGCGGGGCCCTAGGCGACTGCCTAGCTCGCCTTGCCCTAAGGCCGGCCCTGTGTGTGTGTGTGTGTGTGTGTGTGTGTAATATATATATATATATATATATATATATATATATATATATATATATATATATACAGTATATATATATATATATATTTCTATACTTTATGAAACTTTGAGAGTTTCAACGAGACGGTTCAGGATCAACCTGCGATCGACCCCTCTGCAGCATCCAGACTCATTTACGGGATTTCCTGGAGGAGAGAATTGCTTTCAGATCTCTTGCCCTCGTATACAGCCACGCATGGCTAATCAGGGACTTTGCACAGGAACCTGTCTAGCTGGTTTTTGATATTAAATAGGTTGGTGTGCTGGAGGTCCTTCAGTTCTTTGTGCAAAATATTAAAGTTTTGGGCATGTGGATATTTTCAATCCTCGTTTTCAAGACTCCCTGTCCCACCGCAGCTGGAACAGTACAAAACCTGCCTCTTCTCTCGTTCCAGTGTTTCCATTTCGTTCCTAAGGTTAGGGACAAAACCATAGTATTTTCCATATGTATACTATTGTGTACCGCCCACGTCTTTCCAGATTGAAGAATTTCAGCCAGTGTAGTAGACCAGTATTCTTTACCTTCCGTTTCTCCATTTTAGTCGTAAAAGTCTCTGTATACCTTTTATGTTTGCAATGTCTCGTTTTCTGGATATTGAGCAGTACTCAATTATTCGTTAGACCAGATTCTTCCATAATTTTAGCATTGTTTGCTTTTCTGCTGCGGAACCTCCTCCAGATGATGCCCATTATTTTTCTAGCTGGTGTAATTTTAATGGTGTTAGAAAATCTAGAAGAAGAAGAGCCATTGTTGTTCCAAAGCGATATGATGATCAAGCTCATTGATGCAGCATTGACTGTATTAAGTTAAGGTGTATATATGTATTCATCTCATAAGTATGAGGTTAGTGAAAAATTCACTTAATTTAGAGCATTTTTCGGCTCTTGTTACATCATTGTTTGGGCACTCGCAGCTTCCTTTCTACTAGTTTGTTGATGCGGCACTGATAGGGCGTGGTCGTATAGAGCTATCTTGCAATTCAATTTGGTGCTTTAGATACAAGATTGTTGCATCGTGCAATGGTGCAGGTTGTTGCAAGGTTTAGAAAGACCATAAATAGTGCCCCCTTTTTTTCCCTTAATTTTATGCTACTTAGAACTAAAGTAGACCCACATCGAATCTGCAACCCTGAGGTAGGGTCTAATAGAACCTCCAAGTCCGTAAGTTTGTTTTAGTCTAGCTTAACTTAGGTTATCAGTTAAAGTAGCCCTTCAGAGTTTGGCCGTTCAAGGCTCAGCTGGGATTCTAAACCCAATAAAAATAAAATAACATGGTCCTTCGAACCGGATTCTAGCCTAAGACAGTCAGTGACTATCTTTCGCAAAGTTCTGATTGTGCAATTTGTAGCCTAAGTTAGGTCTGATGGGTTGAGCCTAATTTGAGTTAAGGTTCTAGGGTAGAAAGTTTAGTTGCCCAATTGCGAAACTTGGCTGCTAGTCTGTGGTTGTTTTGGGGGTCTACATTTGGTTTTATTGTTCGTAGGTGAAGGTTGCAGACTTCAGTTCGCCAGTTACTTGGGTGGAAAATTTGGTATTCCAGACTGGTGGTTGGTCAGTACCCGAAACAGGCAATCCACTTTATTTGGCAGAAGGCAAATTGAGTTTGGTTAGTTTGGTTAGTATTTTGGCCAATTCAGCTTATTTGGCATTGAGCCCAGTTGTTTATTTGCATTGAAGTTTAGTGCAGCTGAATTGAACAAGTTTAGAAACAAGAGAAGGGCTTACAAAGGTCTAATTACAAAGGTCATTGTCACTGTAGATTCTGCCATAGAGCAAGAGGATTTAAGCTTACTGACTGCGTAGCTTTCCATATTAGAAACTAAAAAGGTTGCTCTAAGAGAATTAAATGTTAAGATTGAGGCTCTTACAGACGAGGATGAAATGGAAAATGAAATAATTTACTTTGAAGAGATTAGTGATGAAATAATTAAAGCATGCCACAGAGCAAGAGAGTTTAGCAGTTCATTTCAGTAAGTTATTTATTACATTTTCCAAAACGCTGCATTCAATGGACTGTACACTCTCTACCACCGCTTGCTTTAATTCTTCGATAGAGGATGGCTCTTGCCTGAATACTTTGTCCTTGACAAATCCCCAGAGAAAAAAGTCCAAAGGTGATAGATCCGGAGATCTTGCGGGCCAGGGAAACTGCGAGCGATGAGAAATGAATCTTTGTTCAAAAAAATCTTGTTAAACATTCCAGTGATTGCCTAGTTGTGTGGGCTGTTGCTCCGTCTTTTTTTACCACAAAAATTGTCCCTGTTTTTAATCGATTATTACTCAGTCATTATTGCAGCTTCACAAATTAAATAAAAAGCTTTCGAAAAAGAATATTTAAGTTTTATTTAATTTTGTCGATATCCTGGATACGAAATCAGTACTTATAAAAAATTGACAGTTTTATCCACCACAATCATAGGTTATTTGTCGGACATGCAACGTGTTTTCATCGCAGAAGAGATGATCAAACATGGCTCGGTAGTTGCCACCCAACGGTCTTTCAGACGACAATACGGTCAGCAAAGGACCATAGATCCTAAAACGATTCGCAGGATTTTCGCAGAATGGAAACATCACGGCTCAATCAAGAACATGCATAAAGGCAACTCTGGCGCAGCAAAGGTGTGCGAACCGCTGAAAACATTGATTCATTCGCAAATCAGCTTGAAACGGTCAACAAGAAATCTGTGAGACGACTATCAGCTGTGACAGGAATCAAACGGGAGAGCATTCGGAAAATAATCACGTTGGATTTGAGAATGAAGTCATTCAAAATTATGTGTTTGCAACAGCTTAGCGAACAAGACTACCAGCGTCGTTTGATGTTTTGTGAACGCATTGAAACAATAATTGAACAAAACCAGATAAGATTAAGTGACATAATATTCAGTGATGAATGCCACATTATCTCAATGGGTTCATCAACAGACAGAATTACCGGTGTTGGTCACAAAACAAGCCAAATATACACTTGGAGAAACCTCTGCATTCACCAAAAGTTACTGTCTGGTGTGGTTTGAGTAGCAGCAAGGTTTATGGTCCTTACTTTTTTGAGGACCCAGAGACAAGGAGACCGCTTTCAGTAACTTCAGAAAGATATGTAGAAATGCTGAACACTGTTTTTGAACAAGAAAACTGCAGTAACAAGTGGTTTCAGCAAGACGGAGCAACAGCCCACACAACTAGGCAATCACTGGAATGTTTAACAAGATTTTTTGAACAGATTCATTTCTCATCGCTCGCAGTTTCCCTGGCCCGCAAGATCTCCCGATCTATCACCTTTGGACTTTTTTCTCGGGGGATTTGTCAAGGACAAAGTATTCAGGCAAGAGCCATCCTCTATCGAAGAATTAAAGCAAGCGGTGGTAGAGTGTGTACAGTAGGGTGGATCACTTCACTTTTTTTTTAAAATTATAGCTGGTCAAAGTTTTTCCCATGATTTGGTTCAGTGGAAGTACACTGACACCATTTTTACAAACATCGATCAATATTTAGGGGTCGCGCATCGACCTTGAAAATTTCAATTTTGGAAATTTGGCCAAATTGACAATTTTTTTACTGAATAAAGATAAATCATCAAATGACCATATTTTCTGAATCCTCTCAGTGAAAGAAATCCTCTCAGATACTTACCAAGTTGATAGAACAAGTGGTTTAGAAGTTATACTCACCTTGAGATAGCATTAAAATTAAAAATACCGTATTTGTCCCCGTACCTCCATATGCTGTCTGCCATTGTCTGCTTTTTAGGAAAAGATAAAACAAATAAGGAAAGATCAAATGTATTTTGTATTAAAACGGTTTACCGATATCACTAAAGGCACTCACTCCGGTGCCCCTAACTAGGTTCAAAAACTGTGTGAATCGTGGTTAGAACACACGTCATCTTAAGGCGTGCGCCATGTACTCTCTCTGCTAACTCCCTTTCCCTCTGCGCTACGTCATCTTGGCAAGTGACGACTTCTTGAAGTCACCGAGTTCTTTCCGGCTCTTTTCCACGAGCTGAAGAAGACCCTGCAGCTGTGACTCGTCTTCTGTGACAGTGTTCGCGTAATCTTCTATCAGTTTTATCCCTCTCTGCCACGTCGTTGGTAACTTTCAGATGCGAGATGACATTCTTCAGATCACAGTAGTTCTTATCTTGATCCCACTTATTCACCGGCAGAGTGAGCCACGTAGACGCGCACACCTGCAGGCCTGTGAACACGAACCACGATGACTCATCGATCAGGTCAGGAAGGCGCGTCGTGTCATCAACCGAGACGTTGTCATACGTGAAGTCCTCGGGCACAGCGAGGCGGCACAGCTTCTTTGCCATCTCGTGCTTCAGTGTCTTCCACTTTGTCACTGCAGAGGGCGAAAACGACGGTCTGAGGCATCAGATACCACAAGTGCCGCCTGATCACTGCCAGTGAAGCCTCTGCAATCTCGCGATCCACAGCCCTGTACTGCAGAAAACGCTGGTACAACACAAGGTGCGTAGAGGAGTGCAGTAAATAGTACCACTCTCTGAAGTTTCTGTACCAGCTCGTCGTCGAACTCCAGCTGACCGTTGAACATCAGGAGCTTCGTGTAGTAGATGATCTGAAACGAATACGCACTGTGATGTATAAATACCGATACCACTCCATATAAGTTTGTTTAATGGTAAATTATTTATCTTATTTTTTCTGGTAGGGACTTCAAATGGCTGTTTGCAGAAGGCAATACAATATTTAACTTCTAATTCAAAATACCAACCTTGGCCATCTACCTCGCATGATGGTAGGCTCCTGGGCGCATGAAGTGTGTGCCACGACGTGGCTGGGCCCCGAGTACCAGGAGTGTAATCTCCGCCACTTCTCGGTAGTCTTCTCTGACAAGACCAGAAGCGGTGCCGAGGAACTTGACTGCCTCATCTCGGAGCTCCATCAGCCACGTCACCTCCGCCAAATGCTCGATCTCCAGCTCGCGATAAGTCGAGAGGTCGAGCTTGTCCCACCTGAAAGGGGAGTTACGAAAATATTGCATGAAAACGACTGAAGTTTCCCTTTTCGACTGCTATTAACATCATTAGTAGAAGGACGCTGATTATCTCAATTGCTCTGAAGGCAAAAAATCATTGGAGTAAACAAATGCGCCTTAGACTTGAAATTCACCTTCTCCTCAGATACTGGAACAAAGGTTCAGTTGGTGCTGTGGTTCTTCCAAACGCGGTGATGACCACTGCCCCCACGATGAGCTCCATAACGTGATGGCGACAGCCCAGCTGGAAGAGCGGTTTACCAAGCATGTTCTCCAGCCGGACCACCGCACCCTGCACCCTCCCCGTATTGGAGGAAGTTGTGTCGAAGCACAGTCCAATCACGTTGTTCTCGCATCCCCAGTCTTTGAGAGCACGAAAGGTCGCCTGGGACAGACCGGTGCCGTCAGCAACAGTCGGAACGGCCAGCAACTTTCCTTCTGTGCATTGGGGAGCTCCGGAGATGAGAATCGCCTGGCGGTGCTCCAATGATCCAAGAGTCCTGAAACGTATGTCATACATGCCAATCCATTATCGTCCACTGGAATATGTCAATCTACTGTCGTCACTGGAACATGTTAATTCACTGTCGTTCACGGTGAGGGCAAAACTGACCTTGATTACTTTACCGTCCCAGTGGACGACAGCATGCCTCGGAGATACGAAGGATTTCTGCACAGCTGTCGACACTTCACAACGATGTGCCACTCTTCCACGGCGAGACGTGTCTTTCGAGATACTGAATTTTTCCAGGTCTGCGGGCGGATCTGCCGAACGTAGGACTGCCGCCACGACACTTGCCACCTATGTGCGAAATTGAAAGGAAATTGACAAGGATGCGTATGGTTTTTATGTGACAAAATAATCACTAAATTTTCCTTCGTTACGTCTATTATATCTTTGTCAAGGAAAGATCATTACTGATATATACACACCTGATTATTGGACATCCGGAAGCGATCAGCCACTTCAATAACAGCCGGTGCATTGAGGATGCGGTGAGGAAGGCTGATTGATACAGTTGATTCTCTCGGCTGTCGGTATGGTGGTTCTAGCTGTGATTCGGAGTTGCTCGATGATCTGCTTTCTATAGATTCATCGTCGCTCTCAGCTTCGGTTCCTAATTTCGTTTTTGAGGTGCCTGGCTCATCACGAGATTGTTGTCTTGAGAGTTGCCGTTTTCTCTTGACAACGAACACTATCATTCCCACTCATTGTTGCCTGGCGCAGGCCCCGTTGATCCTCATAAAATTTAATATCTTCTTGTTTGTTGTTGTCTGAGAGCAGTCGACTTTTCTGTATCTCTTCAAAGCATCGGGAGCTCCGATGTCCCAGAGCTTGTTCAGATTTTCTGAAAACTTCTCCCTGCCTTTTCCCGCGTCACTGTCTCTCATCTTGCTCTTCTGCAGCGAGCGCCACTCTTCCCACAGTAACTCCAGTTTTCTTTCGCAGTTACGCCTCGTGATCGTCTTTATACGTGCCATGTTCCAAAATGCCCGAACATTGGCCACCGTGTCTTTTACGGCGGCCTTCCTGTCAGTTTCCTGCTTGGCATAGAAGAAGTACTGGAGAACTTGATGGGTGGTTGGCAATTTGGCACCACCGATCGAGGAAGATGGCTGACGAATTAAGACGACGTCCGTGGCTGACCTTAGAGAAGGTGGTGCTGTTGTTGCTGCTTTCTATTTTCCAGAATAAGTAACTTTCAGAGTCTTCCCACTCCTGGTTGTTAACAGTTTATCCTTTGTACTAAAGTCTAGACTTATCAAACAAGAATCAATTGACACAGTTGATCTGTAAAAAACAAACTGTGGTTAGTAAAAATATTGGTCATAGACATAGCGTGTGTGTGTAATTGGGATTTTAGGATGCGCCAGCTACTGATGCTATGATTACGTCCATAACGGGGGACAAATACGATATTTTAAATTTTAACGTTATTTCTAGGTGAGTGTAACTTCTAAACCACTTGTCCGATCAACTTGGTAAGTATCTGAGAGGATTTCTTTCACTGAGAGGATTCAGAAAATATGGTCATTTGATGATTTATCTTTATTCAGTAAAAAATTGTCAATTTGGCCAAATTTCCAAAATTGAAATTTTCAAGGTCGATGCGCGACCCCTAAATATTGATCGATTTTGGTAAAAATGGTGTCAGTGTACTTCCACTGAACCAAATCATGGGAAAAACTTTGACCAGCTATAATTCTTTAAAAAAGGTGAAAAGTGATCCACCCTAGTGTACAGTCCATTGAATGCAGCGTTTTGGAAAATGTAATAAATAACTTCCTTTCCCGTTGTGTGAAATGTAAGAATGTCCAGGGACGTCACTTTGAACACATGTAGAATAAATTAAAACTTTAAAGTGTTCTCTTTCGAATGCTTTTTATTTCACTTGTGAAGCTGCAATAATGACTGAGTAATAAGCGATTAAAAACGGACAATTTTTGTGGCCACGTGGTATCTAAAAATCATCCGATGAAAATAGCTCAGTCAGGTATCAGGATAATATGGATGGCATATCTGGCTATTCGCTGGCAACGCTGGTTTAAATTTGAATGTTGATTCGATATGGTTTTTTGTCAGAATTGACAATGTACATTTATCCAACAATTGTTTCGCCGATTTATTTTATTGTGCTTGGTTGAATTATGAATTTGATTGACTTATGTTGAATTTTGTTGAATTGAATTACGTTCAATTTGGTTGAATTATTTTATTCAAAGACTTATATTATTTTATGCATATTGAGAAACATTTACGATACAATTTAGCAAAACAACACAGTTGAGTACTATATCATCACCAAAAATGATGTAGTAGAGATGTTAGAAGTGAATGTCAAGATTTACGACATCACAATTCTAATGCTATGAATACACTATAAAAGATAATAGTTTATATATGCATTTAAAGAAATATAGTATGAAATATGTAGAACATTATCAATTGAATTAAAAAATCAACATTGTTTTTTAAACTAGGTTATATGGAGTTATTACAGTGTTGTAAAAAATCCTATGTTGTCAATGGGGCTATAACTATATGTCAGGGTGTCAATTTAATACTGGCACCTAATACATTAGCAAATTTTAGCGTTTATAATAATTGTGATAGTACAGATTAGTACTGAATTATATAAATTGGAAATAATTTACACTAATTTAAAAATATATGCCAGCTTTTGTAATAATTGGTTATCAAGGTTTAGGTTGACCTAATTAGTATGTCGTACGATAGCTTTATCAATAAATTAGTCATAGTTGTACATAATTTTCTTATCAATATAAATGATGTACATTTATTGAAAAATTAAGTCTATTCACTATGTATTTTGAGTATCTGAACTATTTGTTTAATGTGATTAATTCATAATTATGTAATCTTTGTGTAACAATCGCATATACTGATACTATTTATGCTTGAAGTATTAATGAATGTGTATTCTTATATGTACATACAGTATTTCTTAAACTCAACTCTGTTAACATTAGAATCAGACAATTTGCGTTTAAGCGATGCAGACGAAGTTTTGGACAGATTTGCTTGTGAAAAAGCGAGACGATTGAACATGATGCTGGAATAACACTAGAAACCAAATAAATTATCGTACAACAATCGCTGCACTAGTTTAGTGATCAAAAAGTGTATCCGTAACGTCACAACTGCCGGTTCTACTTTGGCTGTTGATTTATTGATCAAATGATCTAATACTCTCTTATGGTAGGGTGTGTCGAATTTTTCAACTTTCAAATTCCAAATATGAGGGGTGCTAAAAAGTTGCAGCATGACTTAGGAATTCTAAAGATATTTTTGTTAATTTAATATAATTTAGTTTTGCTTGGTAAGAAGCTACATAAAAATAGTGACTTTTTTGTGGAATTATATAATAATTATTATATTAATAATTATATATGCTGTATAATTAGGGTGTGTTTATGGTATATGGTGAAAAATGCTAAATGAAAATGCAAGGGAGCGGAACCCTTTATTTTGTGAGGATACATGAGAAAACAGAACAGGCAAAATTTCTTTGTAATCCAACAACATTTAGAGGTTGCCCACAGCTGATAGGTATTTTCAATTTATAGGGCAATGGAAATTTTAATTCTCAGTTTAAATGATAAATTGAATCTCCAATATACATCTCCAATAAGTATTCAGAACAAATATATCGTGTGAGAATATTCACTAAATTCATAATTAACGATTAAAGTACATGACACCTCGAGTGTTGGCGTTCATTTTTTCATCAAAGTGGCTTTGAAGGCTGTCGGCAAGACTACGATGTTCTTCGACGATTTGAATCATGAACTGCATCTGCTCTTCGTTCCGAGTCCTTCCAGCCTTCGTGAATTCTTGAATCAATGCTATGCCTCGCTCTGCTGCATCATTCACTACATTTAAGGAATCCACCCTGATCTTTGCTGAACCAAAGCTGGTGTTGTTTTCCCAGTTTGATGGATCCTCTTGCAGGAAATCGACCGGAAGATCTAGAAGGGTGAACAGATTGTACGTATTGGAAAAGCAAAAGTCTGCCAGGGTCTTTCCTCTTGGATCTGGAATCCAGACTCGTCGGGGGGGAGCTTCTGACCCTTCAACGGAATTCATATTCTCTACCATTTTCCGCTTATCATCATCGACTGCAGGATCGAATAGTGCAAGGCCCACGTTTACCTCATTGAGGTACCAGAGATGCCGATTAAAACTCTTGTACCCAGCGGCGTTGGTGTTTTGCAACTTTTGAACGAGGGCTAAGTCGCTTCGTGGAGCGCTTGCTGCTTCTCTTGCTGAAAACCAGGGAAGGACGTAATCTTGAGCAACGAAGAGACAGAAGTCCCGCAACCCAGAAATCAGGCGGTCACTGCTACTTGCTCCACGAGATGTTGAAGGACATTGGTTCATGTGCATCGTGAACTGGTATCTGAACATCCAAATCTTGAAAGTAAATTCCACGCGCCATCCACCGTGCTCGGTGCAAAGCCCCTGGAGCCATGAACACAGGACTCCGACGTCCGTGAGGTACTCCTCCCAAGAAAATGACCTCAAGTTCAAGAAGCTCTTTGTAGTCATCTCTGGGATGCTTCACTTTCAGAAGGTCATTTGCTTCATGAATCATCTTCTCGGCCCAGGGACTGATCACTGCAGCCGTGTCCTCTTCGTCCGCGGCAGTGGAGTATTCATTCAATTTCAGTTGCGGCCAAACATTACGGAAGCTCTGGAAAATCGTAATCTCAGGTCCTTTGGAAAGGTCTCCAACAAGGAAAGAAAATACTGCTTCAAGCAGCAGTTCCAGCACGTGATGTCGACACGCAAAGTAAATCATTTCACGCCCGAGAGCCTGCTCTACTCGCACACACACTCCTCCATGGATGCCGGTGTTGGTGGCTGTCGTGTCAAAGCAAAGAGCTTTGATCTTCTGGCCAAGATCCCAGTTTTCGATGGTTTTGATGATGACGATTGCTGTCCTTTCTGCCTTGGAGTCTGGGAGTTTGGGGATGGCTAGAATCTTGCTCATCCCATCCCCGGTAACTAAGATGTCTAAACGGTCGATTTTGTCTCTTCCCATTAAGTCTGCCATAAGTTTTCCATCCCAGTGAAGAACAAGAGGGCATTCAGGCTTGTAGGAAGCTCTCACCTCTGCTTCGTGGGCTGATCTGTACCTGGATCTGCTGGCCCGAATAGCACTTGGACTGAGGCACATCTCACTTATGTCCTGACCCATTTGCATGCCCATTATCAATGGGTTAATAAACACTAGAAGTGACTTAAAAAGGGCGCATAAATAAATGAGCATATGGGTAAAACTTTGGGGTCTTTGGGCAACCTCTAAATATTTGATGTTTTTCCAAAAAAATCATGTGCTTTATTTGCTCCCGGAACCTCATCATTTGCGGGGTTCCGTGACCCGAAATTCACACTGTTTTTAAAAGCACCCTACAGTGTATATATAATGCACTGCTGTTTTTGCTTATTTCACAGGTTGAAACATATTCATCAGTGTGCTGAAGATTACTTGTCCGTCAGTGCTACCATCCTAACCAGTGGGAATTGACCTACAATGGCTTCTAAAAGGAGAACAAGACGGGACATTCACACACATGAGCAACCTAATTGGAACTGGTAGAGAGTTGTTGCCCTCTGAACTCCCAACTCTGCGAGACGTTCTGAAATATGGGCTACTGCTAAGAGAACAAAGTGGTGAGGATGTGAGAAACTACTCAGCAGCCAGTCTTGCAAAAGGACATTTACCCTAAAGTGCCTGAAAAGTGGGAACGAGGAAACAGTTCTTTTGTAGCCCCCGTTGTAAATTCACGAGTCACAATCTTAAACAAGATCCAAGAGAGCTGGGAGCAGGCAAAAAACATCTCTTGGGAGAGGAAAGCTACATGTCAAAGAGGCTTTCATTGCAAAACTTGACAAGCTTTTTGACATCCTCAGTTGCAAGTGTAAAATTGTTCTCTGCTCTGAATTTGGCTGCCTTGCAGATGCTGTTGCAAAAACGAAACTCACATTAACTGTACATGCCCTAGGGAGATGAAGATCCCTGTGAAGGAACTTGCTTTCATTAAAGGTCAGAGAGACAAGTCTGGTTCTATTGGACCACATCAGATTGGCTTGCCAGATCAACCTGAGCACAACAGACAAGTCAAAAAGCAGAAGCGGCAAGAAGACGAAAGAAGAAGGCTTGCTGAATATAAGCAGACAAGTAAACAGGATGTTTCAATGCCATCAAATGAAATAATTTTCTCTGATGATGAAAATGAAGAACAAATAGCTGATGCTCAAGATGGAAAGGATGTAAGTTATGAAGTGACATTAGAAATACCAAGCACGTCTTCAACTTCCAATAAAAAGCCAGAGTACAACACATTAGAAATACCTAATGTTGCTATGCATAGCATCATATATGGTGTTGGCCTACGTGCCACAGCTGCCATCACCACTGCTGCCTTTATGGATGCTGGCTTGATCACTGAAGAAGACAAGAGACTTGTAGTTGATCACAATAAAGTCAAGAGGGCCCAAGAAAGTTATGAGATCCCTGGATCAGGAATTTGATGATCTTTGTAAGAAGGGTGAAATTGACTGCATCTTCTTTGACGGCCAAGATACAACTAAAGTTATGCTGAAAGCAGACAATTCAGGTCGTCAGTTCCCCAGCATCATCAAAGAAGAACATTATTCTGTGTGCAGTGAGCCAGGTGGAAGATATCTCTACCAATTCACTCCTGAGAAAGGCTCAACGAGAATAAAACCTGCTGAAGTTATTGCTGATAATCTTGTAGATTTCATGAAGAAGGACATTGATAAAAGCCTGCAGGCCATTGGAGGTGATTCTACAAATGTTAACACTGGCTGGGAGGGTGGTTCCATGCATTGGGTAGAGGTCAAGCTTTGCCGTAAGCTGAGCTGATCTGGTTGGTTTGTGCCCTCCACACTAACGAGTTACCCCTGCAACACTTGATCACAGCACTGGATCGGAAGACCTTGTCTAACAACAAGTGGACAGGTAACATTGGCAAGATGCTAGACACTGCAACCGAACTTGAAATTGATCCTTCATTTACCAAACTCTCAATTGGAGAGCCTCTTACTTCACTGAGTGACAATGTCGTAAAGGATCTCTCTACTGATCAAGCGTACGGGTATAGGATCACACAGGCCTGGCCCTTCTTGAAATTGGTCCAGTGAGCCATTCAAGGTGGTTGACAACAGCAAACAGGCTTTGTCGCATATGGGTTTCAAAACATGGCCTTAAAGGCAAAACCCTCCACAACTTAAGACTGATAGTGGAATACATTGTTGGTGTGTACTACCCCTGTTGGTTCAACATCAAAGTAAAACACTCTTGAGTGGAAGGCCCACGCCACATCTTGTTTCAGCTGCGGCTAGTTAGGCTGCAAAAGAAGGCTGTAGTGGATGCTGTTTTGCCAACCATCAAGCGCTCAGCATGGTATGCATTCAGCGAAATGATAATCCAGACACTCTTGTGCTCAGATGACAGTGAGGAGAGGAGAGCTGGTGTCCAAAAGATTGTTGACATAAGGGGTGGAGATGATGACACACTTGGAGATCTTTCTGTACGTCCCAGGAAGACACCTTCCATCAACCCCAGTGCTTCTTCCGTGTTGGAGCTGACAGACTGGTCTGACGGCGTATTTGAACCTCCTTTGACATGTAAACTGACTACAGCGGAAGTAAAGAAGTTCTTTGACAAGCCTATGCAAGTTCCACAGTGGCCCTGTCATGCTCAGTCAATAGAGGTGTGTGAAACAAGTCACAGAGGCAGCAGGCAGGGTGTATACACATGAGAAACGTAAGGGCTATATCAGAGGCCAAGAAGCAAGTCGGCGGCTGATGTCCAAGAACGAATCAAAGCAAGACTTGATGAAACTTGTTGTTTAAATATTTTTTTTTACTGATGTCATTACTTTCTAATGTTTTATGATTACAAGGATGTTTTATGCAGAGAAACTAAAATTTTTATAGCATTACCTGACATTTTGAGAAGCTAAAATTAATAAATGTTGTTTTCCGAGAGCAATTTATGTGCTTTTTAATCAAACGTAGATTTACCAAGCCAAGTGTTGAGTAATCACAAAAATAATAGATTTGAATTCTTCACATCCAAAAACATATTTTTAAAACCCCTCAGAGAAGGAATTGGCAAAAATTAATTTTCACCTCCCAAATTGACACACCCTACTCTTATGGGCTAGTTTTGAGTCTACCTGACTGTATACACTTGAGCAATTGAGTATGTATATCTGTAGTGTGTAATCATTTCCCTGTATATAAACTTGTCAGGCCGTTAGATTACATAACTTATAAATATTGATTTCGCTGTCAAATTTAATAAAAATTAATCCCAATTGCAATAAATTTGTATGTTTACCTATCCCTTGGTCGTATTGAGAAGAACATGAACTACACTATTTGAAAACGTATTTGAAACGCGGGCGCGCGCGCGCGCGCGCACACACACATACTGTATATATAAAACGCAATAAAAAGAGCTAAGTTTGTGCTAAAATACTATTTTTTAATATCAGCCTGAAAGAAAACTGGCTGTTCATTTTTCTCAGGGTATTCCATTTTTAACCGAGATTCTCTCTCTCTCTCTCTCTCTCTCTCTCTCTCTCTCTCTCTCTCTCTCTCTACATGTATTTCAATTGTAGACAAACTTTTATTATCAATCTTTCTATTTCGTCATGACTAACACCTATTTACATTTCTTCAATTAACACTTCTCTAATTTAGCGCCTGTTAGCAGCTTCCTATTTTTTTTCTCGTAATAATCCATTCTTTTCATTTTTCATACGCGTGTCAGTCAATCATACCATTTACAACAATGTACATACGTGCCTGATTGTAGCAAGATGAACCAATCCACAATCTTTACATTTTCAAGCATACAGTTATACATCTCTACACGAATAAACTGTTATTACTTCTAATTTCTCAAATCTCATACAAAACGTTGATAAAGAAACTTTTTCAAAATCAATATATGTATATAATCCACCATACGCTTTTTACACTTGTATTTAAAACGTAAAACTTAATTACTAGTCAAACATAGTTAGAAAATCTAGAAGAGGAAGAACCATTGTTGCCCCAAGGCGATATGATGACTAAGCTGATTGATGCAGCATTGCTTGTATATATAATTATATCCATTTCATAATTGTAAGGTTAGTGAAAAATTCACTTAATTTAGAGCTAGCATTTTTGGAGCTAGCATTTTTGGGCTCTTGTGGCATCATTTTTTGGGGCGCTGCGCGTCTTTTCTACTCGTTTGTGGAATGTCGTACTTAGAGGGTGTGGTCTTATAGAGAGCTCTCTTGCAATTCAGCTTGGTTGTTTAGATACAAGATTGTTGCATCGTGCAATAGTGCAGGTTGTGTTTGTTGCAAAGTTTAGAAAGAAGACAATAAATAGTGCCCTTTTGTTTTTATCTTAAATTCATGCAACTGAGGCTTAAGGTAGGCCCACATCGAGTCAGCAACCCTGAGGTAGGACCTAATAGGACCTCCAAGTCCGTAAGTTTTTAATTCTAGCTTAACTTGGGCTGTAGGTTGAACTGGCCCTTCAGAGCTTGGCCGTTCACGGCTCGCATGGGATTTTGAACCCAATAAATAATAACATGGCCCTTCAGAACCGGATTCTAGCCCAAGACT
Organism: Bathynomus jamesi; assembly: GCA_023014485.1. Classification (NCBI taxonomy): domain Eukaryota; kingdom Metazoa; phylum Arthropoda; class Malacostraca; order Isopoda; family Cirolanidae; genus Bathynomus; species Bathynomus jamesi. Next base: position 532,860 of record JAJOZX010000289.1, read on the forward strand.
GAGTCGGTGACTATTTTTCGACAAAGTTCTGATTGTGCAAATTGTAGCCCAAGTTAGGCCTAGACGGGTTGAGCATAATTGAGTTAAGGTCCCAGGGTAGAAAGTTTGGTCGCCTAATTGCGAAACTTGGCCACTCGTCTGTCGTTGTTTTTGGACTACATTTTTACCGGTTTGGTTAATTTTGGTTTATTATTCGTAGGCGAAAGTTGCAGACTTCGGTGCGCCAGTTACTTGGGTGGAAAATTTGGTATTCCATACTGGTGGTTGGTCAGTACCCCACCCAGCAATTCAGTTTATTTGAAAAAAGCAAAATTTGAGTGATCAGTTTTGTTAAGTATTTTTGCCAATTCAGCTTATTTGGTATTGAGCTCAGTTGTTTGCATTGAAGATGAGTGCAGCTGAATTGAACAAGTTTAAAAAAAGGAGAAGCGCCTACAAAGGTCTAATTACAAAGGTCATTGCCACTACAGATTCTGCCATAGCGGAAGAGGATTTAAGCTTAGTGATTGCGCAGCTTTCCAAATGAGAAACTAAAAAGGTTGCTCTAAATGAAGTAAATGTTAAAATTGAGGCTCTTAGAGAAGAGGATGAAATAGAAAATAACATAATTTACTTTGAAAGAGATGATTGATGATATAATTAAAGTAGGCCACTGAGCAAAAGAGTTTAGCAGCTCAGTACAGTTAGAGACCAGGTCTAATAATGAAACACAACACTCAACAAATGGTGTTTGTGAAGTTAAGGTTAACAGATCTGCAGTTCAATTACCGAGGCTTGTACTCAAAACATTTTCTGGGAGTATTCAGGAATGGCAAGGATGGGCAGACAGTTTTCAATCAGCAGTTCATTCTAGTCAAGTGTTAAGTGCGATGGAGAAGTTTAATTATTTGCAGTCCCTCGTGGAAGGGGAGGCAGCAAAGACAATAGCAGGATTAGCATTAACAGAGGCTAATTATAATGTGGTTTGGGATATATTAAAGAAACGGTCTGGTAAGCCAGAGATCTTAATTAAAAGCCACCTCCGTGAACTTTTAGCTATACCTCCTGTTAATAATCCCAATAGTGTCAAGGAGTTACGGCAGTTATATGATGAATTTGAAGTTAGAACTAGGTCCCTGGATAACTTGGGTGTAGGAATGGAAATGTATGGTATAATGTTGTTGTTGTTTAGCCGATCAGCCCACCCTGATCGAGCAAGCCGGCGGCACGCAGGTAACCGATCGCCCTCTCCGGAGTGGACCAGAGGTTCAGCGCACCAGTGATGTGTTGTGTTCGTTGTTGTGCTAGAGCGGTACAGTCTGTCATAATGTGTTGAATTGTTTGTGGTGTGTCCTGGCACAGGTGGCAGGTGTCGTCTATGGAGTTGTCTAGTCTGTGTTTATATGTCCGTAAGTTGAGGTGATGTCCACATCGGAATCGTGATAAGTTAACTCGATCCGATCTGCTCAGGCTGATCTCTGACCTGTTAATGGGTGGCGGCTTCGCACCTAGGACCGCATTCGGACCGAGTCGTGTCAGTGCTTTGTGGGTTAGGTGTGTGCGTGTGTGTTTTTTCTGTACTGTGTGATGTCTGTTGGGCGTGGTATGGAATGGAGTATTTGGTTATAATGTGTGTCTGGTGTTACCTTAATGGTGCGAGGTGTTGGTGCATGATTGTACATGTAGTGGCAAGGGTGTTGTGGGTTAGTTGTCGCTGCTGCCATGAATTGTGTTCCCCTCATGTCTAAATGTTCCCTTACTTTCAGTATTTTTGTTTCTGTGTGCAGGTGTTCTATTGGTGGTGTTTGAGTGCATCCTGTAATGATACGAAGTGCGTTGTTTTGTATTGTCTGTAAGGTGTTTATGTGTGTGTGTGAGATAATGGGTGCCCAGCATGGGCTAGCATAGTCCATAACTGAGCGAATATATTGTTTGTATATGAGTGATGTTCTTTCCTGCTGGTGTCCAAAGTTTGTGCCTGTTAGTACCCTAAGCGTGTTAAGTCTTGACGTACATTTGTTTTTAATGTCCTGAATGTGGTTTGCAAAAGATAATGATGTGTTGTATGTGACCACAAGTATTTTGGTCCTGTGAGTGTGTGGAATGTTGATGTTTAGTGTAAGCTGTGGAATTACCTGGTGTTCTTTTGTGTTGCTTGTAAGCAAGGTGATGGTTGATTTTGTGGGCGCTACTTTGAGTCTATTGTGTGTGAGCCAGTCTTGTATACTGTTTATGTATGTTTGTAGGTTATTTGTAGCGGTGTCGATGTTGTTGTGGGTGGATGTAAGTGTGATGTCATCCGCATATGATGATAAGGTAAGCTTGTTATCTATGGGTGTTGGCATGTCATGGATGTATAAGTTGGAGTGTTGGTGAGAGAACAGAGCCTTGAGGGACCCGTTCGGAAAAAGCTTGTTTTTGGATGACTTGCCATTAAATGTGACATGTGAGTATCTTCCTTTAATGATAGTTGCTCAGCCACCTTTTGGTGTTATTATGCATGTTTGTGTTGAGTATTTTGTTTATGAGAGGGAAGCGTGGGATAGCATCAAATGCTTTACTAATGTCTATTGTTGTTAATAGTGTACGTTGAGCTGGTCGTCTGGAGTTGATGCCATCCATGATGTGCTGCGTGAAGTTAGTGAGTAATGTCGTGGTTGAGTGGTGAGGTCTGAATCCATGTTGAGTAGGCGATAGTGGAATGTGTCGGTTGGTGATTTGTAAGATTAGTCTCTGTTACTTTGGAAGGTGTGCATAGTAAAGTAATGGGTCTATAGGAAGCTGGTTCTGTTGGATTTTTGTTTGGTTTGAGTAGTGTAATAATTTTACCTTGTTTCCATATGTCAGGAATAATAGTGTTGGTATGAATATGTGCTAATATTTGTGAGAGCTAGTATTCCTTGTGGGCCCAAGTGTTTAAGGTGTATGTTAGATATGTTGTCTGGTCCAGTAGCCTTCGAATTTTTAATGTTTTTGATGATCTTGGTGGTCTGGTCTGTATTGAAGGGTGTAATGGTCGTGTCGAGTCTGTAGGTTTTCTTGTGTCTGGCTGTTTGTCTGGCTGCGTGTTTCTGGTTGTTGTCTCTGTTTAAGTGACTTATCTTTGCGTAGTGATTAACTAGAATGTTAGCTTGTGTGTATGTTGGGATATTATTCTGGCTGCGACAGATAGCCGCGTGAGAGATGTGAATGCCGCTGTTAGAGTGGGTAATGCTGTTTATAGTCTTGTATAGCCTGGATGTATATGTGGAGTGGTTTAGTGTTATGAATTCCCTGAATGTTTTTGTTTTTCTTTGAGTTTGTTGTTTATTTCTGTGTTGAGCTGTTGTATCTGCTGTTTTATGGCTTCTGTGTGTGGTGTTTGTGTTATATTTGAGGTTGTTACGTTGCCTTATGAGGTGGGCTATTTCTCTAGTGTAATTTGGGTTGTATTTCCTAATGTTGCCCTTGGGTATGTATTTGTTTGCATTATTGATGATCTGATTAAATGTCTTGAGTGTTCTATTGATGTTTGATGGGTGTGCTGTTTAATGTGGTGAATTGTTCCTCAGTCTGTATTTTGAACTGTTCCCAATCAGCTTTCTTGTAATTTCTGTAAGTGTGCCTAAGGCTGTTGGGGCAGAGTGTAGAATGTGTTATAATGATGATGGGCAGGTGGTCTGATGAGTTGTTTTTCTGTTCTCCATTGTGTATGTGTTGCTAGTGAGGGGGAACAGAACGTTATGTCTGGGGAGGAGTTTGAGTATCCTGCTTGTTGTGGTATGTGTGTATGTTCTTCTGTATTGTTAAGAATGAAGAGGCTGTTTAGTTGTGTGGCTATGTTGGCGCCTCTGGTGGTGTTTTGGTTGTGCAGGTACTAACTAGTGTCTTTGGCGTTGAAGTCTCCTCCTAAGATGACATTAGTGAGAGAGGCCAGATTGTGTAACTGTGGATTGTAATTGGCTGGCACCTGAGGTGAACTATCTGGTGGGATGTAAATGTTGATTAGTGTGGTGTTGTGTTTTGCGCGTCTTAATGTTAACTGCCTGTATTTCTATCGTGTTATCTGCTTGGATTGTGTTTGTAATGTTTTGGGTAGCATCAGTGTAGCTAATGCTTTTAAGTATGTAAGTGATGAGTCCACTCCCGTTACCCCCAGTACGATCATGACGGATCGCCGTGAAGTCAGGGATGGTGGGTGTTTTGTGTGTGCGTTTTAGTTTTGTTTCTTGTATAAGTGCTATGTGAATGTTTTGTTTGTGTACGAATTCCCTAAGCTGCATGATTTTGTTTGTGAGGCCATCTACATTGTACTGTAATATGTTAATATTATACTTCTGTATGTGTCTCATGGTGCTATTGTGTCTGTCTTTGTGTATGGTGACATGTGTAAGTTGTAGTGGGGCCTGGATTAGTCTTAATGTCGCCAGAGAGTAAGAGTAGTTCGGGGAGCACGCAATTGCTCCCTGTAATTGAAAAAATAGCACGCTGAGAATAGGTCCGGCCCCGGGAGCCGATCGGCACTCTGACCGTGCCACGCAACAGGCCGTCGACTGCCAGTCTGACCAACCGTAGACAGCCCGCTGCACGGAGATTTGAGGAAGTTTGGCCACCGCGCGTCGATGTTTTGGTTTGACGTCGCCTCTTCTTCGCGTTGACGTGTCCCGCGCTGGAGGATGCAGCCACTGTTAGAAGCTTCCTCGTCAGCTGCTAACACTTTTTTCACGTTGTTCTAGCTACTTGTTCAGAGGTTTTTTATAAACAAATCTCAGTTTTCTGTTTAAAACGGCTCTTTCTAATTTTAAATAATTGTTGCTAAGTAGTAGAACACGATGGATGGATGGATAAAAAGGCAGTCCTCTGGTATAATGTTGGTAACTATACTGGAGTCTAAATTGCCTAGTTTAATTTTGCTTGAATTAAGTAGGGGACACACTACAGAAGATGTGTACATCCCGCTTCAGCAGATGTTAAGTCTTTTCGGCACAGAAATAGCAAGACGAGAGGGAATTGAGTTTGCACAGTGGGATGTTAAACAAGGGGACAAAGGCAGGCACAGCACCAAGGTTTCTACAAAAAGGAATAGCCCAGGTACAGTGTCAGCTCTACATGCATCCTCTGAGAATAAATTAAAGGGAATCAAGGAATGCATATTTTGCGAAGGCAACCACAAGTCATAAATGTGAGGTGGCTGAGGCTTTACCTTTTGAGGCGAGAAAGGACAAGGTAACTAAGTCCACAGCATGTTTTAAATGTTTTTTGAAAGGTCACAGAGCAAGGTTTTGTAAGTTTAAAATTTTGTGCAAAAAATGTCATGGCAGGCATCAGCCATTGTGTGAAAACACTCCTCGTAGTCCTACCCCAGAAGTAGAGACATCAGTGGTACATGCTACTGTAGGCCTGTTCAAAAATCAACCTTCTTATTTTCATAGGTTTCTGTACATTTTCCCATGCTTTTTGACCTGTAAAGCCGAAAATCACAACTATTTTGACCTAGGATGTTGGAAAGCATTGCCGCATGGAGATTTAAATTTTCTGCCTTGAAATCGGCCAAAGCGCCAATTCCGGGGTCCCTTGAATTATGTTTTGCACTTTAACTTTTGATCTAAACAAGATAGAGCAACAAATTAGGTATCAAATGAAAGAGCATAAAATTAATAAATAATAATAATAATAAATAAATAATAATTAATAATAATAATAATTACACTGGTCAACACTCATTTTATTGCCAATCATATTAGTGATTTTGGGGTAACTTTGTGGTGCTGATTCCGAATATGACATCGGTTTTGCTACATTGGCTCTAATTTATGAGATAATTGGTACCCCATTGAAACACGTAAAAATGCAAAAAATTTAATGTTCAGGCGGAGCCTACTTACAAATCGCATTGAAATTGTCTCAAATCATACAAAAGTAAACACATGAAATACATAATGGCATTTTATTCGGTCTCACCATCTAGAATGTTCCGGTAGTTTCCCATATGCACGCGTTATGGTTACGTTTCCTATTAATTGAGGGTATTCATTATCTCAAGAACTAGAGCCAAATCGGAAAAACTACTTTCATTTTGGAATTCAGCAACCCCAAAATACCCTAAATTCGTACGAATTTCCTTGGCAACGAAACAATTTTTTTTTTGTTGAGCTGTGTTATCTATCCAGGAAACAAAAGAAACTCAATCAGAATCTAGAAAACCATCTACAAGTTACAACTTCACAATGGCATTAAGCAAGGAGCTGAGGGAGCTCCGTGGGCGCACAGTTCATATCAAAACCTCCACGTACTGTCCACAGGCAGGTGTCAACTGGGCCATCTACCAGATCTCTCACTGAAACTTTCCTGGTTGGATACCCTTCAGCTTTTATCAGTGGTTCCCAGCTTCCCACCAACAGACAGGCGTTCCAGTATTTCCTTAATCTTCAGAATTTACCGGAAAATGCAGGGAGGCCCATGGTTCAAGACCTTGCATATGAAACAGTTGAATCTATCATCCCATTCTGGCAGATGGCTAGGATCAAGACAATGACCAAGTACAACGCAATGAAGCTCTTCATGAAACTACATGAGAAACATCGTGCTCTGGTGAAAAGCAAAGGAAGAGCAAGTAACCCTGGAGGAAAAAGAGGAGCATTTGTGCTGGAATTAGACAGCCTGTTCGATATAGGAGCTCCAGATGCAATCCAGGAAATACAGAACAACAGACTGTTATCCAGAGAGAAGAAAGATGAGGATATCAGGTTCTACGAAGACCAAAAGACTGAGAGGAAAGGTCATATGTCTGGTCATGACAAGATTTTTGAGACAAGATCCCTGCAGCAAGCAGCGAGGAATGAAAGACTGCAGCATAGACAAGAACAAGGTAAAACTAATTACTTTGAACGTTACAAAAAGTTTTAAGTTTTACTCCATTGCGATATTTAGCATGTACTTAACAATTACTGTCTTAACATGTTGTACTATTTTACAGCTGCAGCAGAACAAGAGGCAGTTGTTCATGTGGATGACATTACCTGGGGTGACTCAACTGACAACGACGCTAACACAGAGGACATGGATTACCATCAGCCTCGTCCTGGATGTTCTCACCATCAAGACACTGTGACTAGTGTGACTTTGACGTTTCCAAGGAAGGTCATGGAATGTGATGTCATCTGCAATACAGCTGATCGTCTTGGTTTATCAGACAATCAAGTTACTGCCATGGTTTCTGCCACCTTGAAAGCTGGAGGGGCTGATCTGGATAACTTCGTCATCTCAACCTCAACAACACGTCGCAACAGAATGCTGTCCAGGTATAATATCAGCCAGAGTCACATGTCCAAGTTTTGTGAAAAACCCACAGTACGCTGCCTTACACTGGGATGGAAAGTTGCTCAAAGATGTCTTGGGCAGTGAACCTGGAAGTACCTCAGAGACTTTAGCTGTGCTAGTGTCTGGTCCACCTTCATACACTGAAGGAAAGTTATTGGGAGTACCTGTCATCGACAATTCTTCTGGCACAGCTCAGGCTGAGGCTTCAATGGATTTACTGGAGACATGGGAACTTACGGATAATGTTACTGCCCTTGTTTTGACACTACATCCAGTAACAGTGGAGTTCACAGAGGAGCTGCCAAACTGCTAGAGAAAATGCTGAACAAAAAGGTGTTTTATCTGGCCTGTCGACATCACATCCTGGAAATCCTAGTAGGAGCAGTTTGGGAGAAGCTGTTTGGGAAGGTGAAGGGGCCAGATAATCCCTGGTTTGAGCATCTGAAGGATGTTTGGACGGACTTGTCCAAGGAAAACCCAAAGATGCTGGCTATCAACAGCAAATGGCTGAAGGAAAAGAAGAAGAACAGTGAAGAAATACTCCAAGACATTCTAACAGCAGAAAGGCTTCCAAGAGCCGACTACAGGGAAATGGCTGAACTGACAGTCATTGTTCTTGGAGGAACGCCTCCTCGAGGTATTCACTGGAGTCGACCAGGCGCCATTCATCAGGCCAGATGGATGGCCAGAAACCTGTACTCCATGAAAATGCTGATGTTTGCAGATCAACTTGAGTACGACGAAGACACTGTATCAAAGCTGGAAAGACTCAACACCTTCCTTGCGCTGTTCTACACTCCTGTATGGATGATGTCAATGTCTGCTGCAGATGCTCCCGTGAATGATCTAAGTCTAATCCAGGACATGTTGAAGTACAAGAAAACTGACCCAGAGCTTGCTGATGCAGTACTTAATAAGATGGAAAACCACAAATGGTACCTGACGCAGGAAGTCGTGCCATTTGCCCTGTTCAGCAGTAGATTGAGTGACACATTGAAGCACGACATTGCTGCCCAGTTACATGCCACTGAGAAGCCAGACAGCTTCAGAACAGGAAAGCCTCTATTCCAGAGAGTCACAGCTAAGACCACCCTGGTTGATCTCATTGGCCCAGAATCACATTTCCTGCTGGACACACTGAACATTGGATCCGAGTGGCTTCTGGAACCTGTCACGTCTTGGCCACAGAATGAGGACTACAGAAAAGCGTTGGACTATGTTAAGAATCTGAAAGCGGTGAATGACATTGCTGAACGTGGTGTCAAGATGATGAGCGACTTTGCAAATGTCATAACAACAGATGCCAAGCAAAGGGACTATCTCCTTCAAGCTGTGGAGTTCAACAGACGCCGCTTTGACAGCTTCAAGAAACAAACTCTCAACAACTGACTGTGTAAATGTCATTATGAAATTAATCATCATGTAATGCTTTCACTTCTTGATCGATTAGACTTGACAAAATGTTAATCTCAAATTTGTGTCATGAATAAGGCGCCTTGTCTGCCTTGAGTGTGAGAAAACGAATTTTGTGATATTTCTGAAATCTTTGTATGTACCAATGTGCCATTTCTTGTTCCAAGACTATCATAATTGTATAAGTTAGAAAGAGGATTAAAAACACTTTAATTTGGTGCCTATTTTGTTGCTCTATCTTGTTTAGATAAAAAGTTATAGTGCAAAACATGATTCAAGGGACCCCGGAACTGGTGCTTTTGGCCGATTTCAAGGCAGAAAACTTAAAGCTCCATGCGGCAATGCTTCCCAACAACCTAGGTCAAAATGGTTGTGATTTTCGGCCTTTTCAGGTCAAAAAGCATGGGAAAAAGTACAGAAACCTATGAAAATAAGAAAAAGTTGATTTTTGAACAGGGCTAATGCACTGCTATGAAAGGGAGTAAAAGTAAAGGGGGATTATTGCAAACAGCTGCAGCCTTATTAATTGGGAAGATGGAGAAGCTACTGTAAGAGTGTTGTTTGATAGTGGTAGCCAGTGTAGCTTTATTAAGACCAGAATTTCCAGAAAATTGAAGTTTAAAGAACTTAAGAGGGAAAATTTAAGAATTTCTGGGTTTGGGGGTTCCGTTCAAAACCGAACCAAAGTTAAGAAGGTAGAAGTTCTGGTTAAGGGGTTGTTACCAAAGTCCCACTATCAAGGTCCAAGCTGTAGAGATTGAGGAACTTTGTGCTCCAGTCACTACTTGTTTAGATATGGCATGTGTCCAAGAATTGCAAGTTAAAGGAATTAATTTGGGCAATAATAAGTTTGAAGGAACAGAAGATATTAGTCTTTTGATTGGAGCTGACTATTATTGGGACTTCATCACTGGTAATATTGTCCGCACATCTCGAGGCCGGTAGCTATTGAAAGTAAGCTAGGCTGGATGCTACATGGTAGCTATTGCAATGAAATGGAAGTTAAAGCTCTTTTTGTTAAGATTGAGGAGAACAGCCATGGTTTGGAAAGGCATTTGAAAGCGTTTTGGGAACTTGAATCCATTGGCATAAAGGACAAACAGGCAAGTACAGTGAACAGTGATGTTTTAGAGCAATTTGAAAAAGGGATTGGGTTTAGAGATGGTTGCTATGAAGTTGGCCTCCCTTGGAAGGATTCTTGCAAACCCAGTTCAAACCTTCAGCTAGCTAATGGAGGTTGGAGACTTCATTGTACAGGCTAAGGCTAAGAAAAAATGAGTTGTTAATTGAATACAATGAGGCCATCCTAAGCTATGTAAGGGAGGGATGCTGAAAGGGTGCAAGGTGAGCTGGTGAGCCAGGAGGCACATTATCTGCCACACCATGCAGTGGTACGGCGAGAAAAACTACCACCAAACTGAGGTAGTTTTTGATGGCTCAGCCAAGGACAAAGGTGGTGTGTCCTTGAATGACTGTTTGGATGCTGGGCCAAATTTAAATGCAGATTTATTTTCCTTGTTACTGAGATTCAGGTTTGGTAGAGTAGCATTGACTGCAGATGTGAAGCAAGCCTTTTTGCGGATAAAGTTAAAACCAGAGGACAGAGATGCAGTAAGGTATCTGTGGGTGGATACGAAAGACTTGTTGGAAAATGAACCTAAGGTTCAAGCATATAGAATGAAGTCAGTGTTGTTTGGCCTCAGCTCTAGTCCATTTCTGTTGGCAGCTACTATGCAGTACCATTTTAAAAAATATTCTGAAGTCTATCCTAACACTATTGAACACATAAGAAAAATTTTTTATGTTGATGATTTGCTGTGTTCCGTGGATAATACAGAAATGGCTAAACAGATATTCATGGAGGCTAGAGCTATAATGAGGGAGGCTGGCATGGAGCTTAGAAAATGGCAGACCAATCATTCTCAATTACAAGAGTTTATGAGTCAGTCCTGTGTAGTACCTGATGCAGCAGAAAGTATTGAGGATTCTGGTATTAAGGAGTTGGGCAATAGACGCAAAAGGTGCTAGGCATTGTTTGGCAGCAAGAGATGATTTGTTTACCTTCAATGGGAAATCTTTAGTAGAGCTGGCTGAGAATGAGACAAGGTGGACAAAACGTACAGCTCTTAGTTTGGCTTCAAGGTCTTTGATCCTCTTGGATTCCTGGCTCCATTTGTGATAAAGTCAAAAATTTGGTTTCAGAGCCTCTGGAAATTGGACTTGGTTGGGACCAAGAGTTACCTGATCATATGGTGGTAAGGTGGAAATATTGGTTCAAAGAATTGGCACATCTTGGAGACATTGAAATCCCAAGATGGTACTTCGGAGAGTTGAACAATAGTCCAGACAATTTGGAGCTGCACATTTTTTGTGATGCAAGTGAGGAAGCCTATGCAACTTGTATTTATATAAGAGGCACATTGCAAGAGGAAGTAAGTTGCAGGTTGGTTGCTGCAAAGAGCAGAGTAGCACCTTTGAAAAGGCTTTCTGTTCCAAGGTTGGAATTGATGGGTGCAGTTATTGCTAGTCGGCTTGCAGTTACAGTGCAAAAGTCCTTGGCCCTCTATGAAATTCCAAGCTATTATTGGACAGACTCCACTATAGTTTGGCACTGGTTAAGAAGCCAGGCAAGGAAATGGAAACCATTTGTTGCCAATAGGGTGGAGGAAATTGAAGAGCACACAGATCCCAAGCAATGGAAGCATTTTCCAGGCACCCAAAACCCCGCTGATTTACCAACACAAGGAATTCCAGTGAAAGATCTTGCACACTCAAGTTTGTGGTGGAATGGGCCAGAATGCCAGGCTGAAGAAGCATGGGTGAGTGAGGTGAGAAAATGCACTGTGAACAGTTGTCAAGTTATGCAGCAGGACCCCATATTGAGGCTTGAGGACATTAGCAGTCTGAAAAGGTTGTTAAGAGTGACAGCATAGGTATATAGATTTACCATCAATATTAAGGGAGAAACAAGAAGGGAAGGAATTCTGAACAGTAAGGAGATTCAGCAAGCCAGGAAATACTGGGTGGTATATGTGCAGAAGGAAAAATTTGGTGAAGAGAGGGAATTGCTCACCAGCCGTCCATTACAGGTTCTACCAACACATTCTGCTCTCAAGGGTTTGGATGTGTTTTTGGATCAGGATTTATTGAGAGTAGGAGGCAGACTACAGTTTTCTGGGCTTCCAGAGGAGAAAAGACATCCAATTTTGTTACCTTCTGGGTGGGCACTTCGTGGAACTTTTGATCCTGGATACTCATCATAAGTTGTTACATACTGGAGTTAGAGAAGTGATAATAGAGATCAGACAACAGTTTTGGATTCCCAAAATTAGACAAGTAGTAAAAAAGGTCTTGCATAAATGTGTGGTTTGCAAGCGTTGGAGTGCAAAGCCTTATTATGAAAAGGTGGCTCCACTTCCAAGAGAACGGTGTGTCTATACTGCCCCATTTGATGTAGTGGGAGTAGACTTCGCAGGTCCAGTCTATATGTATGAGCAAGGGGAGTCTAACAAATGTTATATATGTCTTTTCACATGTGCTACCACCAGAGCAATCCATTTGGAGTTGGTAAGCAACTTAAGTAGTGATGTATTTCTTTTGGCCTTTAAAAGGTTTGTGAACAGAAGGGGTTTCCCAAATAAAATCATATCGGATAATACAAAAACCTTCAAAATGGCTGAAAAGGAACTCCAAGAAGTTTGGTCCTTGTTAAAAGAGGAAGGATTCCAATCCTACTCTTCACACCACGGGGTACAGTGGGAGTTTATTGTTGAGAGAGCACCATGGTGGGGAGGATTTTGGGAATGGCTAGTGTGAAGTGTAAAGTGTCCATTAAAGAAACTTTTAGCTAATGCTCATTTGAGCAAAGAAGAATTCTGCACTGTTTTAGGTGAAGTAGAAGCAATGGTGAACAGTAGGCCTATCACTTTTGTTTATAACAGTATGCAGGATGGAGAGCCATTGACACCAAATCATTTTCTTTGTGGTAAACGATTAACATCAAGTCCCAGTGTGTCATAAGACTTGCAGCCTATCCAGAGCACTCAAGGAGAGTTAACTAGAAGGTTCAGGTACCTTGAAGAGCTACGAGATCCGTTATGGAAGATGTGGCAGATGGAATACTTGCCAGAACTCAATTATTACCCATCAGGCAATGTAAAGGGCTCCAATGTAAATTGTATCAAGGTTTGAGAAGTGGTAATGATTGGGGATGAAAGACCAAGGCAATGCTGGGAGCTTGGCATAATTGAAGAGTTGTTTGTTGGCAAAGACAATTTAGTTAGGTCTGCACTGGTAAAGACTTCAGGAGGAAAATTAAAGAGACCTATACAAAAACTCTATCTCTATGCTTTAGAAATCAGCAAAAACACGGATAGTCAAGATGAAACATTTGAGTTACAGCCTCATGGAGAAGGCTTGGCTAAACTTGCAGAAGGTAATGACAACAATGCCTCTTGGGTGGGGAGTGTTAGAAAATCTAGAAGAGGAAGAACCATTGTTGTCCCAAGGCGATATGATGACTAAGCTGATTGATGCAGCATTGCTTGTATATATTAAGTTAAGGTGTATATATATCCATCTCATAATTGTAAGGTTAGTGAAAAATTCACTTAATTTAGAGCTAGCATTTTTGGGCTCTTGTGGCATCATTGTTTGGGGCACTGCGCGTCTTTTCTACTCGTTTGTAGAATGTCGTACTTACATAGTGTGGTCTTATAGAGAGCTCTCTTGCAATTCAGTTTGGTTGTTTAGATACAAGATTGTTGCATCGTGCAATAGTGCAGGTTGTGTTGTTGCAAGGTTTAGAAAGAAGACCATAAATAGTGCCCCTTTTGTTTTTTATCTTAAATTCATGCAACTGAGGCTTAAGGTAGGCCCACATCGAGTCAGCAACCCTGAGGTAGGACCTAACAGGACCTCCAAATCCGTAAGTTTTTAATTCTAGCTTAACTTGGGCTGTAGGGTGAACTGGCCCTTCAGAGCTTGGCCGTTCACGGCTCAGCTGAGATTTTGAACCCAATAAAAAAATAAAATAAAATATAATAACAGGCATATTTACACAAGTGAAATCTAAAGACATATTACACTGGTATGCATCAATTTTGCTGTCAAGGGTTTTGTAAGTGATTCTTATAGAGTTTTTCCTGTTGATTTCGAATCTGCAATCCGTTTTTCTCAATCAGCTCAGGTTATCCGGCTATGGCCTCATAAGTAAAATATAATTTTTCGTGATTTTGTCAAAGCGGAATTGGAACAGTAACATCTATTATCACTTGTTTCACTTGTATAATATCTTTTTTTACTTTTCAGGCATATAGATAAAATATTTCATAATGAATAGAGCGTGTAAAAATGATCCCAATAGATTCTGCTACATATGTGGGACGGTTACCATGCCAAATAACCAGTCCCAAATCACTAAATTTGTGAAGACAATGTATAGAGCATACTTTGGAATTAAGCTAGGGGACCAGGACAAAAATTTCGCCCCCTCATATGTGCTGCAAGACGTGCATTGAAAATTTGAGAAGATGGAGGCAGAGCGAAATCTTCGCCTTTTGGAATTCCCATGATTTGGAGAGAAGGAAAGGATCACGTGACAGATTGCTATTTCTGCATGACAAACCTCGAAGGTGGGCTTATAAATTTATTTTTCTTAAATATTTTGAAATCCTCGTATGAAACTTGACATAATATTCACCATAATGTAATATTCACCATATATAGCATAATATTCACCATAATGGTAATCTTACATATACATATTGTTATAGAAAATACATTTACACATACATATTGTTATACAAGTTACATTTACATATACAATGATTGCATATTTTCTTTCTTTTTCGTTCATATTGTCCCTTCGGGGACAATATGAATGAAAAAGAAAGAAAATATACAGACTCCATCGACCTATTTCATATCTTACAGACCGCAGCCTTCCCTCACGAGCCGCCACTGTCTGAATGCTTCTTCTATTTCATATGCAAGTTTTATATCCATGTTTCTGTGTTTCTATTTTTAGGAGTTAACAAGAAGAATAAAAACACTGTTGTATACCCTGACATTCCTTCTGCTATGAGACCTGTACCCCATGGTCCTGGAATTCCAATACCCAACCCACCTCAAACCCTGGACTTCGATGATTCTGATGATGAATCAATGACCAGTCCCAGCCGTATATACCTCAAAATACCGCTTCAAATGAGCCGAGGCCTCTCAACCAGGCCAAACTTAATGATCTTACCAGGGATTTAGGACTTTCCAAATTAGCTGCCGAGATCTTGGGCTCACGACTTCGAGAGGACAACTTGCTGGCTCCGGGAACAACATTCTCCTGGTATAGGAAACGAGAGGAAGAATTCCGCAAGTTTTTTGCAGTGCACGAAAATACCTCTTCCTTAGTGTACTGCTGCAATGTTGAGGGGCTAATCGAATCCTTGGGCCTGCCATATAACGCATCAGAATGGAGGCTATTTATAGACTCGTCTAAACGAAGTTTGAAAGCAGTACTTCTCAACATTGGGAATAGGGTTGCATCAGTCCCTGTAGCACATTCCGTAGAACCTACTGAGAGCTACGATAACATGAAAATTTTACTGGATGCTCTCGTATACGACCAACATAACTGGAGGATCTGTGGAGATTTGAAGGTAATACTAATATCCAAAGGTGGGCAGGACCGAGTTCCAAAAGGACCGAATTCCAGGAACTCGGTCCTTTTTAAGGACCGTGAGCGGGAAAGTCGGTCCTTTTCTCAGTGAGGACCGAAATGAGGAGCGACGGTCCATTTTTAAGCAATTCCGGACGGTCCGGTCCGGACGGCCTTTTTTAGTGATTTTAGTGTGTTTAGTGATTATTTGAAGTTCTAAAGAAGATGCTAGTCTTGAAATGCTAGTCTTCTTGAAGGGAAACTCAAGCATTTAACTTAATAACTTTTTTTCATCATTTATGTATTGTATTAATTATAATTTACGTTAATAAAATTAAAGATTTCCGGTGTCTTTAATTTCATTTTTCATTTTAATCAAATTTTTCATTTATATTATATATAAGGACCGAGGACCGAGTCGTTCCTAGGTCCTATCTTCAGAAAGGACCGGGACCGGGACCGTCGGTCCTTTTTGAGGCCCGGGTGCCCACCTTTGCTAATATCATAAGTAAACTATTGCTATTGACTATGTTGTTTCTCCAAAGGTTATTTGAGAGCGTATAAGAACACTTAACTTCCCCACAGAAGTGATACAGTCCAATGCATAGATTTTTTTATCTGATAGAACAAATTCTCTCAATTCTTTAAATATTTTCATTTTTTTTCAGATCGTGGCATTTGTATTGGGAATGCAAGGGGGATACACGAAATACCCATGTTTCCTCTGCAAATGGGATAGCCGAGCGGATGAGAAGCACTATGCACAGCGTGAATGGGCATCCAGAGAGAATTTTGAACCTGGGTCGCATAATGTCGTTTCAGTGCCCCTTGTACCACCAACAAAAATTTTGCTCCCACCACTTCATATTAAGCTGGGCTTGATGAAAAATTTCATCAAATCAATGAATAAAGAGGGTTCAGCATTCCGATATCTCGAGAGTAAATTTCCTCATATATCTGATGCTAAACTAAATGCTCGGGTTTTTGATGGTCCTCAAATTCGAACTTTGATCAAGGATACTCAGTTCGAAAACGCAATGACTCCAACTGAGAAGAATGCCTGGCAGGCATTCAAATCAGTTGTCACTGATTTTCTTGGCAAGCGTAGAAGTCCAGAATACGAGTCCGTTGTCGAAAACTTGATGGAAGCTTTCAAAGCTCATGGGTCGCGCATGTCCATAAAAATACACTTTTTGTGGTCCCACTTGGACTATTTTCCTGAAAATTGCGGGGATTATAGTGAGGAACAGGGTGAACGATTTCACCAAGATATCAAAATAATGGAAGAGAGGTACCAGGGAAACTGGGATATCAATATGCTGGCGGATTATTGCTGGTGTTTGAAGCGAGACGTGCCCGAAGAAAAACACAGACGGAAAGCCAAAAAAACTTCATTCCTTCCTCAAGAAACTTTTTTCCATATTCATTGTATGAATAAAAGTACTTATTCACACAATGTTTTCATTTTTCACGAGTGTTCTTATAATATTACTCGTATCTACAGTGTTTAAGCTAAAAAAATCAATAATAGGGATAAAATTGGACTTATAATAAATGGCCAATAGAGAAAAAACCTGACCTGATTGAGGAAAACCAGTCATTTTCGAATTCAGCATGGTCGAATTATATAATATGAGTTGAAAAAACCCTCACAGCAGACAAAAAAATTTCATATGCATACCAGTGTTATATATAAAGAGCAGAATGTCGGTATCATTCAACCAGAGGACAGGAAGTGTTTAAGCCCCGTTTCTCCCAGCACTGTGCTCCTTACCTGATCTTTTTAAATCTCTTCTACCCATGATCAATTCAGCATACTCTCAAGCACAAACACTTCTGTATCTTTTCCTCACTACACATACACGCATCTTATACAGTACACAACCTTTCAAAAAAGGTGGTTTTCAGCAGCCTCGGAGTTTAGCACTTGCACCCTCCTTCCTGCAACATATACTGTATATATATCGAGGCATTGTGGCTAACAAGCATATGCAGGCAGGAACATTTCAACAAAAATAAAATTAGTCACTTGTTCCTGAATATTATTCTTTATTACTACTCCTACCAACAGTGTTAAGCTAATATTGTTGTACTTTCCCCGCATCCTTTCCTGCATAATTATTCATTTCAAGTAATAAAATACACCTTTCTTTCATGAAACCATCCAGCTAATTAAATTAGCTAATTTCCAATATTCACCACAACAGTTGACAAGACACTTCAAAAGCCATCCTTGTGATAAATTTGTTTACCAAGAAGTATATATATGTATATGTATATATGTATGTATATATGTTAACCCCCCCCCCCCCCCCCTTTATGGCCCTTTGTCGGTTCGGATTCGAAGGGGGTTCTAGTTAGGAGGCTGCAACGGATGTTTCTTCTTTATACTTTTCTATAATTCTTTCTAATTCTTTTCTCGCTTATTAATTCTTCTCTTTTTATAATTATCGACTTTTCTTTTATAACTTGTCGACTTACTGACTAAGTTCCTGCAGAGAGCACGGCTCGAAGGAAAAAGATAAAAACTTCTTAGTGTGGTTTACTTCTTAAAAATATACAGGTACTTCTCTGAATTTACAAGGGTAGAGGTTCGACCTCTTTCGACCATGGCTCAGGCCGGAATCTAAAAATATATTAAGGAGGCAAGGGGCCTCTGCCCCCCTAATGAGGTGCTAATATGAAGAAGTCTAATAATGAAGTGCCTTAAAATGAAGCGCTAATCTGAAGATGGTCCTAATTTTACGAGTACATGCATAATATAGTCTAATGTTTGGGGGAGACAATTGAAGGTTAAATTTCCCCCCTTTTTAAACACATGATTTCAACTAAAAAGAATAAAAAATATAAAAATAACAGTATCGCCGATTCTACATTTTTGACGGCAATATCATTTCGTAATAGCCATAAGCACAATTTTGAGTACATGACTGAGTACGTATTAATTTTGGTTCATTACAATTACGATTATGGATTACAACTACCAATTAATTCATATTCACTTATTATTGTTTTAATTACAATTCCATTAAAGTACATTCTTACATTATAAATTAAATCATTACATTTAATTAGTTTCACTGAAGTACATTACAAGTTATTGTTCATTACAGTTTCATTAAAGTACATTACAAGTTATTGTTAATTTAAAGTATTAGTTAATTACAATTAAACAGTTACTATAACTTTGTCTTGTTTTTACAGTGTTTCATATTAATAGACAATTAAGATGTTAGAAATATAATACAAAGTACATGGCACTTACGGGATAATTTATTTTACGAAATAATATGCTATAATGTTATAAATTCGAATCAGAGCGAAAGGAGACCTTTTTTATCTTAGAAGCGTTCAAATTCTGCGGTGATGAGCGGAATTTCTGATAATAACTTACTAAGCATTTATGAATATCTTGCGAGGGTTGAACGCACTTGAAAGTAAAAATGAAAAAAATACGAGAACGTTTTTTCGCGTTCTCGAACGAAACTTCGCGTCTCACAAATTGACACGAGTAAAGATGATTATTTAATAAAAATTACATACGATAATGGTCAAGCTAAAATATAGACGTATGGGGGCGGGGATGAGATGCAAGACAATTCATAATTAATTATAATAACTTTTATAACAAATGGAAAATGGATAATGGATACGACTAAACCATAGAAAGGGTAGATCGTAGGGTTGTGACATGAACAAAAATAGGAAGCTACAAGTAAAATTATTATCCAAACTCGCGTTAAGCGATTTTGGTTCTTATGTAAAAATGGACATTCGAACATAAAACTATTGTTCATTGTTCACTTTTACATATATATATATATATATAATATATATATATATATATACACACACACGAAAGTGGAGGACTTTGTAACTAGGTTGACTAGGGCATACTTTTGGGATATTTTCACATTTAGCCATTTTACTGCCTACTAGCAAGGTGCTATTGTAAGAGCAGAAACTGTAATACTTATTTTGTAAATAATTTTAGTTTAGAATACATTTGATTATCTGTAATATATATCTAGTGAAGCAGCAGTAGGAGTTATGGCTTTCTGTGAAGATTTTGATTCCATCCACAGGTTCGAACAATCAACTCATCTGTCCAGGTGTTGTTACTGAAAATCTAGTTCATTTCAAGTACCATATCAGTATTAGGCTACAATACAATAAAATGTTGCTACACAGCTTCACTTTCTTATTGTTGTTAAATCTTAGTACGGAAATCGAAAAGGGAAAACAAAAAAGATTGATAGAAATTCAAGTTTTTAATTTGGTATGTATTGTTGAGGGGAAACACACACACACACACACAACACACACAGGATTTCTTTGCAGGTTATTCAGAGTGTAAGGCTGTAGGTTCGTATCTAATGTTTTAATAACTAAGCATTCTCGTGAGACTAGAAGTAGAATCATTAGGTTTAACTGGGTTTAGCCAGTATTTTGGTGTCTAGACTTATGACAATTTATCCTATGCAAGCATATTTTAGATATTAATAAACACATTTAACATGGAAAAAAATGTAATGTGATCATGAATACGAGTCTTTGCCTTACTATAATCTTACGACCATATTTAAGATTTTATGCAAAGATTGCATATTTCAAGCATAATTATTATTATTATCATCATTATTATTTTTAAGATCATAAAACTTAGTTTAAGAAATGCCAAAATTCAGTGTATTAAAATACCATCTTCGTAAAGCAATACTTCTGCACACTTGTATAGGCACTAAATTTAATTATACTGACTTTCTCAACATTATGTAACAGGGTTGGGCCAATTAACTTCAAAATTAACTAGTTAAGTTAATTTGAGGATCTTGCCAAACAGGTTAAGTTAGCACATATTTTGAAAATTAAGTAGTTAAGATAATTTGAAAAGTTAACTAGTTAAGTTATTCAATTAGCTTTTGCTTTCTTGGAAGTAGCTCGTAAAACCACCGTTGTGAATGATGTCACATTTCCAGGAAATTTGCGGGTGGAACTTAATCAAACTCAGCGACTTTGTTTCGAACTTTTTATTGAAAAGAGGAAATCTGTGAATTCAACCTTTGTATTTCCGTATTTATAAGAAGTTTCCATGTTCAGTGTTTGAGCTGTGTGCGTTGCATTAATACAACTCTAAAGTAATTAATTATATATATATATATATATATATATATATACAGGCTTTGGCTGGTGATTTTAGTTATATATTATGCTACCGACCGAAATGTTCATTCTGTTGAAGGTCAAGCTTGTCGTACCACTTTAGGCCTACAGTTTAACGTGAAATGCGAACCACGCTCTCTTTCTCTCTCTATATATATAGCACATATCTTGATAGGCGAATTTCAATAAAACTATTTGGAATTAATACATCGTAAACATAATTAAGAGATTGAAACTCATTTCTCCATCGTATATTTCATCAGAATTGTCGAAAAAAAAAACTTAAAGTAACAATGCAATAACACGAAGTTATATGATGATTTGCAGAGAAAAGAATTATCCTCATGCATATAAACTATGTTAACAAGATTTTAGTGTGTCTAATCTATAGGCTAGCAAACGGGGTGATAAGGTATTGTTAAAGATCATACATAGCCATAATTATAATCACAATATTTGTTTAGTGGTAACAAATTATTAAGCCTATTGTTATTATAGTTTTATGTAATACATCACAAACATAGATAATAATTTATCTCCTGTAATACATTATTTATTTATAAATTAATAATGTCTCATTAGCTCTAAAATAGCATAAGGTTTCACATTAGTTCTGAAAGATTTGACAAATCTTAAGATTTAGAACATTTTGGACGTGAATCTGTGACAAACGCAAATCACAAGTTCTCCTCGCTGAGTAATAATATTCAATTAACATTGTACTTAACGGTTGAAGTTAGATTCTCTTCATTATTTATTAAGTATTACACGTGAAATATCTCGAGTGTGCTTTGGTATCGTCTCACAGCGATCTTAAATAGAGATATTCAATACATTAATTTAGGGAAAAATTATGTTTGAGTTTTATGATCTTAATAATAATAATTATTATGCTTGAAATATGCAAGCTTCGCATAAAATTTTAAATATGGTCGTAAGATTATAGTAAGGCATAAAGACTCGTATTCATGATCACATTACTTTTTTTTTCCCATGTTAAATGTGTGTATTAATATCTAAAATATGCTTGCATAGGATAAATTGTCATAAGTCTAGACACCAAAATACTGGCTAAACCCAGTTAAACCTATTGATTCTACTTCGTCTCACGAGAATGCTTAGTTATTAAAACATTAGATACGAACCTACAACCTACTCTGAATAACCTGCAAAGAAATCGTGTGTGTGTGTGTTTCCCCTCAACAATACATACCAAATTAAAAAACTTGAATTTCTATCAATCTTTTTTTTTTCCCTTTTCGGTTTCCGTACTAAGATTTAACAACAATAAGAAAGTGAAGCTGTGTAGCAACATTTTATTGTATTGTAGGCCTAATACTGATACGGTACTTGAAATGAACTAGATTTTCAGTAACAACACCTGGACAGATGAGTCGATTGTTCGAACCTGTAGATGGAATCAAAATCTTCACAGGAAGTCATAACTCCTACCGCTGCTTCACTAGATATATAATACAGATAATAATCAAACGTATTCTAAACTAAAATTATTTACAAAATAAGTATAAGTATTACAGTTTCTGCTCTTACAATAGCACGTTGCTAGTAGGCAGTAAAATGGCTAAATGTGAAAATATCCCAAAAGTATGCCCGAGTAAACCTAGTTACAAAGTCCTCCACTTTCATAGAAATATATACAGGGCGTCCCAAAAAAATGTATACACACTTTAACAGCTGATAGCTCAATTGATATTTCTTTCTTTCCAAGTTAAACCCATTAGAATTAATAATGGCAGTCAGACTAAGCTTTGAACAAAGGAAATTCATTCTAAAATGCTACTGGAAGTGTGAAAACGCAGTTGAAGTGCAAAGACAGTTTAGGAGGGAGTTTCAAACAGATCCACCAACGCGACTTACCATCACTCGAATTAGAGATAAGTTTGAAGCCGATGGAACTGTTCAGAATGTCCACAAGAGCGTTCCGGAAGACCACGGACATCGACAAGCCCCACAAAGCAAGAAAGAGTACTGGAAACGTATCACCAAAGTCCAAGAAAATCTGTGCGGCAAGCGAGTCGTGAGGTAGGAATTTCAGAATCGTCTGTTCAACGCATTTTGAAGCGCTGTCAATGGAAAAGTTACATTCCAAGATTAGTCCATGCTATTAATGAAGATGATCCGGACCGAAGAGTGGAGTATTGCGAGTGGTACTTAGCACGATGTGAATGTGGATTGGACGAAGGGGTTTCGTAGAATACCCTCCGCGTTCACCAGACCTCACACCACTAGACTTTTTTTATGGGGATACTTAAAAGACAAAGTCTACGCTATAAAACCTGCAACAGTCGCTGAATTGAGAGCAGCCATTGAACGAGAATGCACACAAATACCAAACGAAATGTTTCGTGATGTTTGCGATTCCATTGCTTCGCGTTATCAGCAGTGCCTGGACGTCAGTTTGAAAACAGGCGTTGACAAAACAATTAAATAATGTCTGTAGATTCTATTACATTTTGAAAATGAAATGTATTTTAATAAACACTGCCTTTATAAGTATTTAAAGTGTGTATACATTTTTTTGGGACGCCCTGTATATATATATACATGGGTGATCCAGATAAATGGGACCCATAAAAAAAAGCCAAATATTCTTAATATTTAATTCCTTTCATAAAAACTATATATCATTCGAAAGAGTAGAGTTACAAGTTTATTATGAAATATTTATTTTTTTAAAATGACTCCTTTCAAATGTGCTCCATTAGTTGCCAAGCATTCCAGTGTTCTCGCTTGTAAGTTCTGCATCACTTTTGCAAGAGTGTGCGGTGGTATGGCCTGTATCTCATTTGTGATGGCGGCCTTCAATTCTTGCAAGGTCGTTGGGTTATTTCTGTAGACCCTACTCTTTAAATATCCCCAGAGATAATAATCTAAGGGAGAAAAATCCGGAGACCTTGCGGGCCATTCAACGTCTCCAAATCTTGAGATTAACTCGCCTGGAAACGTTTGACGCAAAACTGCCATGCAGTTCCTCGTGGTATGGCAGGTAGCTCCGTCTTGTTGGAACCAGTGATTTTCTAGACAAAGATCTCTTAATTTAGGAATAAGGAAATCGGTCAACATTTTTTCGTAGCGATCACCATTTACAGTGACCGTGTTTCCGGTGGAATCCTCGAAAAAGTACTGCCCTATGATCTGAGATGCAGTAAGACCACACCAAACAGTTACACGCTGACTATGCAACGGGACTTCGGTAATATTCAATGGATTTTCTGTTGCCCAGAAACGACAATTTTGTTTGTTTACAGTTCCATTCAAGTGAAAATGGGCTTCGTCTGACATAATCAAAGTTGCTAGAAAATTGGTGGTGTCATTTACCTTCTGTTGGATCCATTGACAGAATTGTCGTCTTCGTGCGAAATCTCCATCGTTTAGTTGTTGCACTGTTTGAATTTTATATGGAAAGAGCATTAAATTTTGCTTGAATATACGGTGTGTTGTTCCATATCCAACTCCTAACAGCTGAGAAGCACGTCTGATGCTTATGTTAGGATTATCCTGTACAATTTCATGAGTTCTGTTAATGATCTCGTCTATCCTTGCTGTGCGCACTCTTCCAGTTGGTTTTCTTTTTCCAATGCTGCCAGTTAGGGAAAAATTTCTGACACACCGACGGATTACTTTCTTAGGTGATTATTTTGACATCTGAAAATTTGTCTTGAAAGATCTTTGAGCTGAAACTACACTTCTTCCATGCTCATAATATTGCTCAGTTATGAAACGCAGCTGTTCCACAGTCCATGCAGTCATCTTGAAGGGTTAGTTTTAAATAACACTTTTGTTTTGTTTTGTATCTTATCTTGTCTTGTATTGTCAAAACCTATACAATCCTGTACAAACTTGTAACTATCCTCTTTCGAATGATGCGTATGATTTTATAAAAGGACTTATACTTTAAGAGTTACAGGGGTTTCTTTTGGGTCCCATTTCTCTGGATCACCCTTTATATATATATATATATATATATATATATATATATATATATATATATATATATATATATATATATATATAATATATATATATATATATATATTATATACACACATACTTTTTGGTAAACAAATTTATCACAAGGATGGCTTTTGAAGTGTCTTGTCAACTGTTGTGGTGAATATTGGAAATTAGCTAATTTAATTAGCTGGATGGTTTCATGAAAGAAAGATGTATTTTATTACTTGAAATGAATAATTACGCAGGAAAGGATGCGGAAAGTACAACAATATTAGCTTAACATTGTTGGTAGTAGTAGTAATAAAGAATAATATTCAGGAACAAGTGACTAATTTTAATTTTGTTAAAATGTTCCTGCCTGCATATGCTTGTTAGCCACAATGCCTCGATATATTGTATATACAGTATATGTTGCAGGAAGGAGGGTACAAGTGCGAAACTCCGAGGCTGCTGAAAACCACCTTTTTTGAAAGGTTGTGTTCTGTATAAGATGCATGTATGTGTAGTGAGGAAAAGATAGAGAAGTGTGTGTGCTTGAGAGTATGCTGAATTGTTCATGGGTAGAAGAGAGATGTAAAAAGATCAGGTAAGGAGCAGTGCTGGGCTGGGAGAAATGGGGCTTAAACACTTCCTGTCTTCTGGTTGAATGATACCGACATTCTGCTCTTTATATATATGTCTTTAGATTTCACTTGTGTAAATATGCCTGACTAGTAATTAAGTTTTACATTTTAAATACATGTGTAAAAAGCGTATGGTGGATTATATACATATATTGATTTTGAAAAAGTTTCATCATCAACGTTTTGTATGAGATCTGAGAAATTAGAAGTAATAACAGTTTATTCGTGCAGAGATGTATAACTGTATGCTTGAAAATGTAAAGATTGTGGATTGGTTCATCTTGCTACAATCAGGCACGTATGTACAAATTGTACATTGTTGTAAATGGTATGATTGACTGACACGCGTATGAAAAATGAAAAAAATGGATTATTACGAGAAAAAAAAATAGGAAGCTGCTAACAGGCGCTAAATTAGAGAAGTATTAATTGAAGAAATGTAAATAGGTGTTAGTCATGACGAAATAGAAAGATTGATAATAAAAGTTTGTCTACAATTGAAATACAGAGAGACAGAGAGTTAAAAATGGAACACCCAGTTTTCTTTCAGGCGGATATATTAAAAAATAGTATTTTAGCACAAATTTAGCTATCTTTTTATTGCGTTTTATATATGCAGTGTGTGTGTGTGTGGTGTGTTGGTAAACTTATCTGATTTGAAATAAGCCAAGAAAATAACATTATTCTTTAAGCTCATAGGTGTTGATTCTCTTATGAAATGGTAACAGAGTAAATTTTTAATTATAGACAAAGGAGGAATAAAATAAAAAGACAATTGCAATTACTGGGTTACAGAAACCTAAGGTTAATAATTTGTTATTTACTACTGTGGAAAGAAGTCATGGGCGAAGGTGGAAAATAAAATTTGATGTTTGTACTTCTAAAATATAAAATTCTCTATTCGAATATGCATGAGTAGGCTGAGTTATTGAAGATGTATTTTCATGCATAGCTTAGAACAGCCGCTATAGTTTAACTAGATAATATATGTCTATAAAGGAAGAGTTCGATATTTGAATTTATGAAATATAAAATGCTTGTATTCGCATTCATTCTAGTCGTTTTAAAAGGGCCGATATATATATATATATATATATATATATATATAATATATATATATGAAAATTATTTCACGAAAGTAACACGTGAAAAATATTTATGATGAATAAAACCACGAAGGAAAGGAAACACAAAATGGTGCTCAAGCGCTTTCGTCTAATGACATCCTCAGGAACACTGAAGTACATAAAAGGGTTACAGCCTATATATAGGTGGTTTTATTCATTATATATATATATATATATAACTGCAATGACCACGCAGTATATTAATGTATAGAAACGACGTAAGTATAGAGGAGTGTTCTGCACACGAGGAAGAGAAATAACGAACAAATGAAAAATGAGGTAACCGCCCGGGAATCGAACCCAGGATCTTCCGATTGCCGGTTAGATATGCTATCCACTACAAATCCACAAGGAAAAAGAAAAACGATTCCTTGTGAGTTTGCAGCATTCATTCATTCATTTCACGTGTTTTATTGTGAAATTCATCCTATATATATATATATATATATAACTATGATAATATTTATTGTTGATGATGTTTGTTGCCACGGTCTTATACGATTGGAATGAAATATAATGGCTTCTCCTTAGGTTAGATAAATGAAATTAAAATTAATTGATTTAATAGTTTCTTGATCTATTTCGTAATACAAATATCGGAACAAGGCAAAATTTGTTTGAGTTGACTGTATTTATTCTAATTTTATTTTGTGTGGTATCGTTATTAATATTAATCCGAAACGATTAGGTATGGATCGCATTGAAGGAATCTTTATTTGCTTTATATTACAGTTCTTGTTTACAAAATATATATTGATTACATTTACTAATATATATATATCAGCAGATTCCTGATGCTCCAGAAATGGATCTTTTGCACGAACACTTCCAGAAAGATAAAACTAACGGGTTCACGAACACGGCGGAACGTGCCGGAACGCTGCGTGAGAAGTACTCGAATGTTTGTATGTTTTTGCATGCTTTTGTCTGATTTTGTTTGTTTTTGCGTCATGAACGACCATGATAGGATCCCACAGGAGGATTTTTTTCTCGTCAAAGAAGGCAAGGATGATGTTTTAAGGAGGCAGGCGAAGATCAATTTTTTTTTTATTTAATTTTTTTAATTTATTTTTTTTAAGATCATGAAAGACACCTTATAAAGGAGGGACCGTCAAGAAGGACGGGGAGGGAGGAAATTTTCAAAATTATCCATGTCTGTCTCCCTAAACGCGCCCATACTACTACGTGCCTGGGCACATGCCACTGCTATGAAAGGGAGTAAGAATAAAGTGGAGTTACTGCAAACAGTTGCATCATTATTAATTGGTAATGATGGAGAAGCTACTGTAAGAGTGTTGTTTCACAGTGGTTGCCAGTATAGCTTTATTAAGACTAGAAATTTGAAAAAAAAATTTGAAGTTTAAAAAAATTAAGAGTGAAAATTTAAGAATTTTTGGGTTGGGGGATTCAGTTTAAAACCGAACCAAAGTTAAGAAGGTAGAAGTTCTGGTTAAGGGGTTGTTACCACAAAGTCCCACTATCAAGGTCCAAGCTGTAGAGCTTGAGAAACTTTGTGCTCCAGTCACTACTTGTTTAGATATGGCATATATCTAGGCTGACCATATTTCCTTGAGAAATATTACAAAAGTCTTATAGGTTATGAATAATAATTTATGATTGACCAATATTAAAGTATATTTATAGTTTTTATTAAAAACGGGACAAAATTGACATTTTTATTAAAACGACGGGACGGCCAGGATATATAAACAAAACGGTACTGTCCCGTTCAAAACGGTACGTATGGTCAGCCTACATGATATATCCAAGAATTGCAAGTTAAAGGAATTAATTTGGGCAATAATAAATTTGAAGGAACAGAAGATATTAATCTTTTGACTGGAGCTGACTATTATTGGGACTTCATTACTGGCAACATTGTCTGCACATCTCAAGGTCCGGTAGCTACTGAAATCAAGCTAGGCTGGATGCTACATGGTAGCTATTGCAATGGAATGGAGGTTAAAGCTCTTTTTGTAAAGATTGAGGAGAACAGCCATGGTTTCGAAAGGTACTTGAAAGCCTTCTGGGGCCTTGAATCCATTGGCATAAAAACAAACGGGAGAAGCAGTCAAGTGCAGTGGTAACAGCATTGCCGGATTAAGACGACCTGAGGCTCCTAGTGACCAAGACTTTGGGGGCCCTTCCTCGTAGTTTGTAATGCTATAAAAACTATAGTATCGTAGTGAAAAACTTTTATTTTTTAATATTACAACACTTTTTTAAAGGAATAATAAAAAAAGCATAATATCAAAAACAGGCTTTGTTTTATTATTTTATTTACAACATACATTTGTCTGTGAAGTTCAGGCTTCTACCAATCAAGTGACTTGGATGATCTAAGTCACTTCATGTACCGTAATGAAAAAAAACAATTATATGTTTTTAACATTTCTATTTATATTTTAAGATTGTAATAAAAAATAAGCCATTAATACTGCTCTATTTCTATTTTAGAACATAACAAGGACTTGTAAGGTTGTAAAAGAAAAACTGGATCCAGAAAATACAAAAATTATATTGATTTTAAATTGAATGAAACCATATCAAATATAAAATCATTGAAGAAAAGAAATTTGAGAAAAGCTGTCAATCACTAAATAAAATAAGAAAGATTGAGAAAATAATGTATTTTTCCAGATAACATGAGAATAAAAATCTGCCATTTTCACCTTTCGAACTTTTGATGCAGCAAATTTCCTGATCAATAAAGAAAAATCTATTTTCTTAACCAAATCATGTTCTATGCACATTAGACTCAATGCATTCAGACGTTCTTGACGCATTTTTGTTCTTTTCTCATTTTTGATATGAAAAAGTTTTGAAAAGGATCTCTCTCTCTCTCCTTCATAGACCGCTCTCTCTCCTTCATAGACCGAACATGGCATTGTCAGATAAATCCTGAAAGCAATGGCGACATTGAGAAAACATTTGTCTGACAAAATTCCTCTCATGATATCCATGATGACCCTCGAGGAACTGCTTTCATGGTTCTCCTGTAGTTCCTTGACTTCTTTCATCACATGTTCATGGAAATGGATCAATTCTTTTCGAATTCCTCTCCTAAATCACTTTTATGAGGGTTGAATGTATGCTCAGGTACAGATGTTTTACAGCTTGCTTCTTACGTTTCACTTTTCGTTTCTGTTAAGCCCGATAATGCAGCTCATTTTCTGATTCATTCTGGATCTTCACTATCATCTGCTTAGCCTTTTCCTCAAAGTGATTGAAGTCATTGCGAACATCCCGAAGAAACTCCATTAAAGACTTCATATGCTCTACAACACTCTTTAGTACAAGTCCCTCAGTTTGCAGCAATAGATTAACTTGGTGCATGCGTTCCAAAACATCAGTCCAGACTACACAAAGGAAGACTGATTCCATTTCACACAATCTAGCAGAAATATTTGTAGCTTCTGCTCGAGTGTTACTATTCTGATCAGCATCATGTAAAATGTTCAGTGTGCCAATTATACCAACATAATTCATGCTTTCAATAATACAGACTATATAACAGTCAACCTACGGGGGCTCCCAAACCTTGGGGACCCTTAGGCGCGTGCCTACTGTGCTTATTGGGTAATCCGGCACTGGTGAACAGGGAGGTTTTAGAGCAATTTGAAAAGGGTATTAGGTTTAGAGATGGTTGCTACGAAGTTGGCCTCCCTTGGAAGGATTCTTACAAACCCAGCTCAAAACTTCAACTAGTTAATAGGAGGTTAGAGACTTCATTGCACAAGCTAAGGAAAAATGAGGAGTTGTTAAATGAATACAATGAGGCCATCTTAAGCTATGTAAATGAGGGCTATGCTGAAAGGGTGCAAGGTGAGCTGGTAAGCCAGGAGGCACATTATCTGTCACACCATGCAGTGGTACAGCGAGACAAAACTACCACCAAACTGAGAATAGTTTTTGGTGGCTCAGCCGAGGAAAAGGTGGTGTGTCCTTGAATGACTGTTTGGATGCTGGGTCAAATTTAAATGGATTTATTTTCCTTATTACTGAGATTCAAGTTTGGTAGAGTAGCACTGACTGAAGATGTGAAGCAAGGCTTTTTGCGGATAAAGTTAAAACCAGAGGACAGAGATGCAGTAAGGTATCTGTGGGTGGTTACGAAAAACTTGTTGAAAAACGAACCCAAGGTTCAAGGATATAGAATGAAGTTAATGTTGTTTGGCTTCAACTCTAGTCCATTTCCCTTGGCAGCTACTATGCAGCACCATTTTAAAAAATATTCTGAAGTCTATCCTAATACTATTGAACATATAAGGCAAAATTTTTATGTTGATGATTAGCTGTGTTCAGTGGATAATAAAGAAATGGCTAAACAGATATTCATGGAGGCTAGAGCTATAATGAGGGAGGCTGGCATGGAGCTTAGAAAATGGCAGACCAATCATTCTCAGTTACAGCAGTTTACAGCAGTTTATGAGTCAGTCCTGTGTAGGACCTGATGCAGCAGAAAGCATTAAGGATTCTGTGGGCAATAGACACGAAGGTGCAGGGTATTGTTTGGCAGCAAGGAGAGGATTTGTTTACCTTCAGTGGAAAATGTTTAGTAGAGCTGGGTGAGAATGAGAGAAGGTGGACAAAACGTACAACTCTTAGTTTGGCTTCGAAGGTCTTTGATCCTCTTGGATTCCTGGCTCTATTTGTGATAAAGTAAAAAATTTGGTTTCGGAGCCTCTGAGAAGTTGGACTTGGTTGTGACCAAGAGTTACCCGATCATATGGTGGTAGGGTGGAAATACTGGTTCAAAGAATTGGCACATCTTGGAGACATTGAAATCCCAAGATGGTACTTTGGAGAGTTGAACAATAGTCCAGACAATTTGGAACTGCACATCTTTTGTGATGCAAGTGAGGAAGCCTATGCAACTTGTATTTATGTAAGAGGCACATTTGAACAGAAAGTAAGTTGCAGGTTGGTTGCTGCAAAGAGCAGAGTAGCACCTTTGAAAAGGCTTTCTGTTCCAAGGTTGGAATTGATGGGTGCCGTCATTGCTAGTCGGCTTGCAGTTACAGTGCAAAATCCTTTGGGCCTTTATGAAATTCCAAACTACAGTGTGTCCGTAAAGTCATGGTGGGATTTTAAATAGCTATATTATTGCAACGAAACATGATAATGAGATGAAACAATGCCAAATTTAAGAACAACTCTCAAAGTTGTATCTTGTAGTTAGTCTAGGCTAAGCTTAACCTTTATCTCGTAGTTAGTCTAGGCTGTCCACATGCCTATGTTGAACATGAGCGTAATAGCCCGAAAGTTAATGTGGTGTGCTCTAGCACGAGATCGAGTGATTGGCCCATTTTTCTTCGCGGAACCCACTGTGACGTCACACAACTACCTCGCTATGTTGGAACATTTTGCAGTACCCCAATTTATTGACAATAATGTCATCTTTCAGCAAGATGGTGCTCCTCCGCACTATGCCAACGTTGTTCGAGAATTCCTTAATGAAAAATTTCCACAGAGATGGATAGGAAGAGGAGGATGGAAGCCATGGCCTCCACGCTCTCCGGACCTGACACCTTTGGACTTTTATTTGTGGGGTTACGTCAAGCAAAGCGTGTACAGTGTACCCATTAAGGATATTCATCACTTGCACGAGCGAATCACGGAAGCTATCGCATCCGTCACTCCTGATGTTCTTGGGCGTGTGTGGCTGGAATTGAATCACCGCCTAGATGTTTGCAGGGCTACCAGAGGAGCCCATATCGAACTACGTTAAATAAAGTTATTCTTTTAGAGTTGTTCTTCAATTTGCCTTTTTTTCATCTCATCATGTTTCGTTGCAATAATATAGCTATTTAAAATACCACCATGACTTTACGGACACAGGACAGACTCCGCTATAGTTTGGCACTGGTTAAGAAGCCAGGCCAGGCAAGGAAATGGAAACCATTTGTTGCCAATATGGTGGAGGAAATGCAAGCACACACAGATCCAAAGCAATGGAAGTATTGTTCAGGTACCCAAAACCCAGCTGATTTACCAACACGAGGAATTTCAGTGAAAGATCTTGCACAGTCAAGTTTGTGGTGGAATGGGCCAGAGTGGCAAAAACTTGGAAGTAAAATTTGGCCTTCTTATCAGCCTATTGTAGGAGAATACTAGGCTGAAGAAGAATGAGTGAGTGAGATGAGAAAAAAAGTTCTCAAGTTATGCAGCAGGACCCCATATTGAGGCTTGAGGATATTAGCAGTCTGAAAAGGTTGAGTGACAGCATGGGTACATAGATTTACAGACAGCATTAAGGGAGAACCAAGAAGGGAAGGTGTTCTGAACAGTAAGGAGATTCAGCAAGTCAGGCACTAGTGGTTGGTGTATGTGCAGAAGAAAAGATTTGGTTAAGAGAGAAAATTGCTCACTAGCAGTCCATTACAGGTTCTACCAACACATTCTGTTCTCAAAGGTTTCGATGTGTTTTTGGATCAGGATTTATTGAGAGTAGGAGGTAGACTACAGTTTTCTGGGCTTCCAGAGGAGAAAAGACATCCACTTTTGCTACCTTCTGTGGGGCACTTTGAACTTTTAATCCTGGATACTCATTATAAGTAGTTCATGCTGAAATTAGAGAAGTAATAATAGAGATCAGACAGCAGTTTTGGATTCCGAAAATTAGACAAGTAGTAAAAAAGGTCTTGCATAGATGTGTGGTTTGCAAGCGTTGGAGTGCATGAGCAAGGGGAGTCCAACAAAGATTTTGTCTTTTCACATGTGCTACCACCAGAGCAATCTATTTGGAGTTGGTAAACAACTTAAGTAGTGGTGTATTTCTTTTGACCTTTGAAAGGTTTGTGAACAGAAGGGGTTTCCCAAATAAAATCATATATCTGATGATGCAAAAACCTTCATAAAGACTGAAAAGGAACTCCAAGAAGTTTGGTCCTTGCTAAAAGAGGAGGGATTTCACTCCTACTTTTCACACCATTGGGTAGAGTGCGAGTTTAGTATAGAAAGAACACCATGTTGGGGGGGATTATGGGGAAGGCTAGTGAGAACTGTAAAGTGTCCATTAAAGAAACTTTTGGTTAATGCTCATTTGAGCAAAGAAGAATTCTGCACTGTTTTGTGTGCAGTAGAAGCAATGGTAAACAGCAGGCCCATCTGTTTATAACAGTATGCAGGATGCAATCATTTTCTCTGTTGTAAGCGATTAACATCAACCCCCAGTTTGCCAGTAGACTTACTGTACAGCCTACCAGAGCAGTCAAGAAGAGTTAA
Source organism: Bathynomus jamesi (assembly GCA_023014485.1). Lineage (NCBI taxonomy): Eukaryota > Metazoa > Arthropoda > Malacostraca > Isopoda > Cirolanidae > Bathynomus > Bathynomus jamesi. The sequence continues at coordinate 566,321 of JAJOZX010000289.1, forward strand.
CCAGAAGCTTCAAGTAACTTGAAGAGCTACAAGATCAGTTATGAAAGAGGTGGCAGATGGAATACTTGCCATAACTCAATTATTATCCATCAGGCAATGTAAAGGGCTCCAATGAAAATCGTATCAAGGTGGGAGAAGTGGTAAAGCTGGAAGCTTGGTACAATTGAAGAGTTGTTCGTCGGCAAAGACAATTTAGTTAGGTCTGTACTGGTAAAAACTTCAGAAGGAAATCAGCAAAAACACGGATAGTCAAGATGAGGCATTTGGGTTGCAGCCTCATGGAGAAAGCTTGGCTAAACTTGCAGAAGGTAATGACAACTATGTCTCTTCATTGGGAGTGTTAGAAAATCTAGAAGAGGAAGAGCCATTGTTGTTCCAAAGCGATATGATGACTAAGCTGATTGATGCAGCATTTTTTGTCTATATGTATCCATCTCATAATTGTAAAGTTAGTGAAAATTCACTTAATTTAGAGATAACATTTCTGGGGTCTTGTGGCATCATTGTTTGGGCACTGGCAGCGTCCTTTCTACTTGTTTGTTGCATGCGGCACTGATAGGGCGTGGTCTTATAGAGAGCTCTCTTGCAATTCAGTTTGGTGGTTTAGATACAGGATTCTTGCATCGTGCAATGGTGCAGGTTGTGTTGTTGTTGCAAGGTTTAGAAAGAAGACCATAAATGGTGCCTAAAGTAGGACCACATCGAGTCAGCAACCCTGAGGTAGGATCTAATAGGACCTCCAAGTCTTTGAGTTTGTTTTAGTCTAGCTTAACTGGTGCTCGGACCGAATGCCGAAAGTCGAAATGCCGACAGACAAAATGCCGAAGGGACAAAATTTGTAATTTCTTACTTCATTTTCTATGAAAAATGCATTGCATTGAAATCCCTTAACCAGCGGTTGGTTGGACACTGAAAGCTCCGCCCAGATCCAACCCCTCGATGGTTTTGCTTAACCTAGACTCTGGAGCATTCGCTCTTCAGAGGTGTAAAGGTAAGCTAATCTTATTTTTGTACAGTGCTTATTTTTGTGCAGTGGATTTCCCGAATTATTTACTTTATATGTTTTGCTTGTTTTCGTGAATTTTCCCTGTGGTTTATTTTTGGTAGGTTTTCATGTTAAAGGTTCATTTATAATTTCCACTTATTATCGCTTAAATATTTACGTAATTTTACATTATATAATTTCTATGCATTGGTGGTATGCTGGTTTTTTCTTATTAATTTAAACTTGTAGTGTTTGGTATACAGTATAAAGCATTTTATGTGACGCCCTTCTTCATTTCAGTATGGAGTTCGTTACAAGTAACAAAGGTGGCAAGAAACTTTTGTATGAAGGCTACGCATACATTGTCGATAAAAGAAGAGAGGAACGTGTTTATTGGAGATGCGAGAAACGTGGTGATTGCAGCGCTAGGATTGTTACGTGTGACGATATAATACAAAATATTTCCAATAACCATTCACATCCACCAGATGCTACCCGTAACTGTGCTTTGAAAGTAGTGGAAAAAATAAAGCAGCGGGCTAAACAATCAGATGATGTCACATCTTCTGTAATTAACAAATGTACAAGTGATTTACCTTTAAGTGTATGTGGTGCATTGCCGCACAAAGACTCACTAGCGCGCAGTGTAAGGCGAGCACGGATAGGTAATAATGCTAGTAATGATTTAACTGTAACGACACGAGGTGAAAATTTTTTATTGTACGAAAGTGAAAGTGTAGATATTTATTCTACATTAAAGAATTTAGAAGTTTTAGCTAACAAGAAAAGGTGGTTTGGTGACGGCACGTTTGACTGTGCACCTCTTGGAAAGCAGCTTTATACGATTCACACAGTTGTCACTGAAAATAAAACGTTACCGTTAATGTTCTGTCTCACAATTAATAAAGATGAAAATACATATGACATAATATTTAACTTCCTAAAAGAAAAAAATATTTATCCTGAGTCTATTACAGTAGACTTTGAACAAGCTGCAATAAACAGTATAAGAAAGTGTTTTCCCAGGGTTTCTATATATGGTTGTTTCTTTCACTTTGGTCAATGTTTGTGGCAAAAAATTCAACATTTTGGCTTACAAAATTGGTATACTAATCCAGAAAATGCTCTTCTAATCAAACAGTTGGAAACATTGGCCTTTGTTCCTCCACAGGATGTATGCAGATTATTTACAGATCTTATGGAATCACTGGACCAAGAAACAGATGTTGTTCTAGGTGACTTTTTGGAGTATTTTGAAAGGACATGGCTCGGCGTTGTTCATCGTGGTCGACGAAGGCGACCGACATTTGAAATTGACATGTGGTCTGTCTACAGCCGAATTGAATCTGACTTACCAAGAACCAACAATTCACTCGAGGGATGGCACCAGGCATTTAGTAGCAGAGTTGCGATAACTCACCCAACCTTGCCAAAACTTATTCAAAAATTAAACTAGAACAAGCCAACACAGAAGTAACCCTAGAACAAATATCTCTTGGCGCCAATGTTACAAGAATAAATAAAAAATACAGGAAAATAAATGAGCGTATTAAAAAAGTATATGCCACTTATAATGAGTCCAGTGGGTTGTCGTACCTAAGAGCAATAGCTCATAATTTATAGTTTTTAAATTAAAGTTTTATTAAAATAAACCATTTTTTATCATTTACCCTTCATTATTTTTTTATTTATTCTCTAAAAGTTCAAACCATAATAACTTTTTGGATTTTCCTAACAAATGTTTACAATTTTCTAAATTGTCGGCATTTTGTCCATTCGACATTTTGTCCATTCGACATTTTGTCCATTCGACATTTTGTCCATTCGACATTTTGTCCATTCGACATTTTGTCCATTCGACATTTTGTCCATTCGACATTTTGTCCATTCGACATTTTGTCCATTCGACACTTTGTCCATTCGACACTTTGTCCATTCGACACTTTGTCCATTCGACATTTTGTCTGCACACGAGCTTAACTTAGGCTATAAGTTAAAGTAGCCCTTCAGAGCTTGGTCGTTCAAGGCTTAGCTGGGATTCTGAACCCACTAAAAATAAAAAAATAACAAATGGTATAGTGTTCTCTGAATTCTGCAGACGACGACATTATTACTCCAAGACCATGACATGTGGGTTTGTTGTTGTAGGGAGATAACACTACCTTATGGGACAGCTCATGACTTCTGAGACTTCAGATTTAACTCCATTTACTTCCACTCTTTGTGTTCTTTGAATAAGAAAATTAAATATTCATCTTCCCAGCTTTCAAGTAATTCCTGTATTCTTAAGTTTGTGCGCTACAACTCCATGGTCACATTTACGTTCAAAGCACTTTATAAGGTTGGAAGTGAGAGCTACTGGCCGATAATTCTTGGGCATTGCTCTGTTTAATACCTCCTTTTATGTTAGCATAGACCGTGCATGGAACAAAGGACTCTTCTGGGAAAAAATAATCCACTATAGTCCGAATAAGTATTGGCAAATGACAAATACTATAGTTTTTCTTTTAAGTGATGGAAGCTCAACGTGGACAACGGGTCACTAGCAAAGGTTTAAGTTTGGTTTTTGGCAAAAAATACAATAGTTACCCCGTTTGTTTGATGTATTCGATCCAACGTAAATGTAATGAGTTTCTTGCGTATACAGTATTGAGGTTCTGAATGTAGCGCTCTGGAAAGCTTTAAACCCTGTCCCAAAGCTGGGTCTTATCTGCTTAGCAGATAGTTTTGTGATGGAAGCTGTATTTTGGGGCCTCTTTGCTACTGACCCGCTGCTCACGTTGGGCTTCCATCAGGAAAAAGAAAAATTATAGTTTTTGTCATTTACCATTACTTATTCGGACTATAGTGGACTTAATTTTCCCAGAAGCGTTCCTTGTTCCATGCACGATCTGTATAAATAGGGATTGGTTAAGTGGTATGTTTTCGTTTGTTTTGAAGAAAATATCACAACTTAACTTACATGAAATCCCTAGTTACACAGATTCCCTGTAACACACACACACACACACACACACACACTAGGGGCAGTCAATATATTTTGCCCCACCCTTTTTTCTTAGCTAAATAATAGGTCATGGGGCTGAAATGCCTTTTGGGCCGTAAGTTTGAACTCTGCGCTTCACATAACCGGATTTTTCCAGTATGAACCTCCCCCTCCTTGTATAAAACCGATGGTTAACGCAGTTTCGAAAATGGCGTCTGACAGTGATGTGCGTCGTAAACAGAGAGCTGTTATCGAGTTCTTAACCGCAGAGAAGGAAACAGTTGGAAATATTCACAAACGTCTATAAAACGTTTACGGTGATGCTGCTAATGATCGAAGCACGGTTGAACGCTGGTCTAAACATGTGAGATCATCGGAGAGAGGGAGAGCCAGCCTCGATGATGAGGCGCGCAGTGGTCGCACGGCATCACCTGTGACATCTCACACTGTGCAACGTGCTAACAGCATCATTCGATCAAATCGGCGCCTCACATATCAAGGAGCTATCACTGGAGCTGGGAATTAGTGAAAGAAGTGTGAATACGATAATTTAGCACTGTATACTCAAATGCGTTCACGTTTTGTTTCCTCGCCAACTGACTGAAGATCACCAAAGCCCAAAGAAAAAATTGCTTCTGAGTTTGTTGGTTCGATACGAGACAGAAGGGATGACTCCTTCACAATTGTGACTGGGGATGAGACTTGGGTACATCACTTCCAACCTGAAACAAAAACGCCAATCCATGGAGTGGCATCACGCAGACTCCCCACGCAAGAAAAAGTTCAAAATGGCTCCCTCTGCACGAAAGGTTATGGCCACTATCTTCTGGGACATGAAAGGGTGATTATGGTGGACATTATGAAGAAAAGAACAACAATGAACTCGGAAGCCTATATTGCTACCCTATAGAGACTCCAGAGACGTGTAAAGCGAGTTTGACCGGACAGAAAACTGGAAGACTCCTTCTTTTGCACACGATAACGCAAAAACACAGAACAGTTTGCAAACAAGAGAGGCCATCACAAAAATGCGCTTGACTATGTTACCCCACCCTCCATACAGCCTGGATCTGGCCCTTCAGACTTTCATTTGTTTGGGCCAAAAAGGCTGTTATTCGTGGAAGAAAGGTTGAGTGACGATGAAGGTGTTCAGAGGTTAAGAGTGGCTCCAGTGTAACCCAGCGGACATTTACCAGCAATGTTAGAAAATCTAGAAGAGGAAGAGCCATTGTTGTCCCAAGGCGATATGATGACTAAGCTGATTGATGCAGCATTGCTTGTATATATTAAGTTAAGTGTATATATATCCATCTCATAATTGTAAGGTTAGTGAAAAATTCACTTAATTTAGAGCTAGCATTTTTGGGCTCTTGTGGCATTGTTTGGGCACTCTTGTGGCATTTTTTTGGGGCACTGCGCGTCCTCTACTCGTTTGTTGAATGCGGCATTTACAGGGCGTGGTCTTATAGAGAGCTCTCTTGCAATTCAGTTTGGTTGTTTAGATACAAGATTGTTGCATCGTGCAATGGTGCAGGTTGTGTTGTTGTTGCAAGGTTTAAAAGAAGACCATAAATAGTGCCCCTTTTGTTTTTATCTTAATTTTATGCAACTGAGGCCTAAGGTAGGCCCACATCGAGTCAGCAACCCTGAGGTAGGACCTAATAGGACCTCCAAGTCCGTAAGTTTTTAGTCTAGCTTAACTTGGGCTGTAGGTTAAACTGGCCCTTCAGAGCTTGGCCGTTCACGGCTCATGGGATTCTGAACCCAATAAAATAAAATAAAATAACATGGTCCTTCGAACCGGATTCTAGCCCAAGACTGAGTCAGTGACTATTTTTCGGCAAAGTTCTGATTGTGCAAATTGTAGCCCAAGTTAGGCCTAGACGGGTTGAGCATAATTGAGTTAAGGTCCCAGGGTAGAAAGTTTGGTCGCCCAATTGCGAAACTTGGCCGCTAGTCTGTCGTTGTTTTGGGCCTACATTTTACCGGTTTGGTTAATTTTGGTTTATTATTCGTAGGCGAAGGTTGCAGACTTCAGTGCGCCAGTTACTTGGGTGGAAAATTTGGTATTCCATACTGGTGGTTGGTCAGTACCCCACCCAGCAATTCAGTTTATTTGAAAAAAGCAAAATTTGAGTTTGATCAGTTTGGTTAAGTATTTTTGCCAATTCAGCTTATTTGGCATTGAGCCCAATTGTTGTTTGCATTGAAGATGAGTGCAGCTGAATTGAACAAGTTTAAAAAAAGGAGAAGCGCCTACAAAGGTCTAATTACAAAGGTCATTGCCACTATAGATTCTGCCATAGAGCAAGAGGATTTAAGCTTAGTGACTGCACAGCTTTCCATATTAGAAACTAAAAAGGTTGCTCTAAGCGAAGTAAATGTTAAAATTGAGGCTCTTATAGAAGAGGATGAAATAGAAAATAACATAATTTACTTTGAAGAGATTATTGATATGATAATTAAAGTATGCCACAGAGCAAAAGAGTTTAGCAGCTCAGTACAGTTAGAGACCAGGTCTAATAATGAAACACAACCCTCAACAAATGGTGTTTGTGAAGTTAAGGTTAACAGATCTGCAGTTCAATTACCGAGGCTTGTACTCAAAACATTTTCTGGGAGTATTCAGGAATGGCAAGGATGGGCAGACAGTTTTCAATCAGCAGTTCATTCTAGTCAAGTATTAAGTGCGTGGAGAAGTTTAATTATTTGCAGTCCCTCTTGGAAGGGGAGGCAGCAAAGACAATAGCAGGATTAGCATTAACAGAGGCTAATTATAATGTGGCTTGGGATATATTAAAGAAACGGTTTGGTAAGCCAGAGATCTTAATTAAAAGCCACCTCCGTGAACTTTTAGCTATACCTCCTGTTAATAATCCCAATAGTGTCAAGGAGTTACGGCAGTTATATGATGAATTTGAAGTTAGAACTAGGTCCCTGGACAACTTGGGTGTAGAATGGAAAGGTATGGTATAATGTTGGTTACTATACTGGAGTCTAAATTGCCTAGCTCAATTTTGCTTGAATTAAGTAGGGGACACTCTACAGAACATGTGTACATCCCCCTTCAGCAGATGTTAAGTCTTTTAGGCACAGAATTAGCAAGACGAGAGGGAATGAGTTTGCACAGTGGGATGTTAAACAAGGGACAAAGGCAGGCACAGCACCAAAGTTTCTACAAAAAGGAATAGCCCAGGTACAGTGTCAGCTCTACATGCATCCTCTGAGAATAAATTAAAGGGAATCAAGGAATGCATATTTTGCGAAGGCAACCACAAGTCATATAAATGTGAGGTGGCTGAGGCTTTACCTGTGAGGAGAGAAAGGACAGGGTAACTAAGTCCACAGCATGTTTTAAATGTTTTTTGAAAGGTCAAGAGCAAGGTTTTGTAAGTTTAAAATTTTGTGCAAAAAATGCCATAGCCGGCATCAGCCATTATTGTGTGAAAACACTCCTAGTAGGCCTACCCCAGAAGTAGAGACATCAGTGGCACATGCCACTGCTATGAAAGGGAGTAAAAGTAAAGGGGGATTATTGCAAACAGCTGCAGCATTATTAATTGGGAATGATGGAGAAGCTACTGTAAGAGTGTTGTTTGATAGTGGTAGCCAGTGTAGCTTTATTAAGACCAGAATTTCCAGAAAATTGAAGTTTAAAGAACTTAAGAGGGAAAATTTAAGAATTTCTGGGTTTGGGGTTCCGTTCAAAACCGAACCAAAGTTAAGAAGGTAGAAGTTCTGGTTAAGGGTTGTTACCACAAAGTCCCACTATCAAGGTCCAAGCTGTAGAGATTGAGGAACTTTGTGCTCCAGTCACTACTTGTTTAGATATGGCATGGCATGTGTCCAAGAATTGCAAGTTAAAGGAATTAATTTGGGCAATAATAAGTTTGAAGGAACAGAAGATATTAGTCTTTTGATTGGAGCTGACTATTATTGGGACTTCATCACTGGTAATATTGTCCGCACATCTCGAGGTCCGGTAGCTATTGAAAGTAAGCTAGGCTGGATGCTACATGGTAGCTATTGCAATGAAATGGAGGTTAAAGCTCTTTTTGTTAAGATTGAGGAGAACAGCCATGGTTTGGAAAGGCATTTGAAAGCCTTTTGGGAACTTGAATCCATTGGCATAAAGGACAAACAGGAGAAGCAGCGAGTACAGTGAACAGTGATGTTTTAGAGCAATTTGAAAAAGGGATTGGGTTTAGAGATGGTTGCTATGAAGTTGGCCTCCCTTGGAAGGATTCTTGCAAACCCATTTCAAACCTTCAGCTAGCTAATAGGAGGTTGGAGACTTCATTGCACAGGCTAAGAAAAAATGAGGAGTTGTTAATTGAATACAATGAGGCCATCCTAAGCTATGTAAGGGAGGGCTATGCTGAAAGGGGCAAGGTGAGCTGGTGAGCCAGGAGGCACATTATCTGCCACACCATGCAGTGGTACGGCGAGACAAAACTACCACCAAACTGAGGGTAGTTTTTGATGGCTCAGCCAAGGACAAAGGTGGTGTGTCCTTGAATGACTGTTTGGATGCTGGGCCAAATTTAAATGCAGATTTATTTTCCTTGTTACTGAGATTCAGGTTTGGTAGAGTAGCATTGACTGCAGATGTGAAGCAAGCCTTTCGGATAAAGTTAAAACCAGAGGACAGAGATGCAGTAAGGTATCTGTGGGTGGATACGAAAGACTTGTTGGAAAATGAACCTAAGGTTCAAGCATATAGAATGAAGTCAGTGTTGTTTGGCCTCAGCTCTAGTCCATTTCTGTTGGCAGCTACTATGCAGTACCATTTTAAGAAATATTCTGAAGTCTATCCTACTATTGAACACAAGGAAAAATTTTATGTTGATGATTTGCTGTGTTCCGTGGATAATACAGAAATGGCTAAACAGATATTCATGGAGGCTAGAGCTATAATGAGGGAGGCTGGCATGGAGCTTAGAAAATGGCAGACCAATCATTCTCATTACAACAGTTTATGAGTCAGTCCTGTGTAGTACCTGATGCAGCAGAAAGTATTGAGGATTCTGGTATTAAGGAGTTGTGGGCAATAGACACAAAGGTGCTAGGCATTGTTTGGCAGCAAGGAGAGGATTTGTTTACCTTCAATGGGAAATCTTTAGTAGAGCTGGCTGAGAATGAGACAAGGTGGACAAAACGTACAGCTCTTAGTTTGGCTTCAAAGTCTTTGATCCTTTGGATTCCTGGCTCCATTTTGATAAAGTAAAAAAATTTGGTTTCAGAGCCTTGGGAAATTGGACTTGGTTGGGACCAAGAATTACCTGATCATATGGTGTAAGGTGGAAATATTGGTTCAAAGAATTGGCACATCTTGGAGATTGAAATCCAAGGTTGGAATTGATGGATGCAGTTATTGCTAGTCGGTTTGCAGTTAGTGTAAAAGTCTTTGGCCCTCTATGAAATTCCAAACTATTATTGGACAGACTCCGCTATAGTTTGGCACTAGTTAAGAAACCAGGCAAGGAAATGGAAACCATTTCTTGCCAATAGGGTAGAGGAAATTCAAGCACACACAGATCCCAAGCAATGGAAGCATTGTCCAGGCACCCAAAACCCAGCTGATTTGCCAACAAGAGGAATTTCAGTGAAAGATCTTGCACACTCAAGTTTGTGGTGGAATGGGCCAGAGTGGCTAAAACTTGGAAGTGAAAACTGGCCTTCTAATCAGCCTATTGTAGGAGAATGCCAGGCTGAAGAAGCATGGGTGAGTGAGGTGAGAAAATGCACTGTGAACAGTTGTCAAGTTATGCAGCAGGACCCCATATTGAGGCTTGAGGACATTAGCAGTCTGAAAAGGTTAAGAGTGACAGCATGGGTATATAGACTTACAAACAATATTAAGGGAGAAACAAGAAGAGAAGGAATTCTGAACTGTAAGGAGATTCAGCAAGCCAGGAAATACTGGGTGATATATGTGCAGAAGGAAAAATTTGGTGAAGAGAGGAATTGCTCACCAGCCGTCCATTACAGGTTCTACCAACACATTCTGCTCTCAAGGGTTTGGATGTGTTTTTGGATAGGATTTATTGAGAGTAGGAGGTAGACTACAGTTTTATAGGCTTCCAGAGGAGAAAAGACATCCAATTTTGTTACCTTCTGGGGGGCACTTCGTGGACCTTTTGATCCTGGACACTCATCATAAGTTGTTACATGCTGGAGTTAGAGAAGTGATAATAGAGATCAGACAACAGTTTTGGATTCCCAAAATTAGACAAGTAGTAAAAAAGGTCTTGCATAAATGTGTGGTTTGCAAGCGTTGGAGTGGAAAGCTTATTATGAAAAGGTGGCTCCACTTCCAAGAGAACGGTGTGTCTATACTGCCCCATTTGATGTAGTGGGAGTAGACTTCGCAGGTCCAGTCTATGTGTATGAGCAAGGGGAGTCTAACAAAGGTTATATATTTTCTTTTCACATGTGCTACCACCAGAGCAATCCATTTGGAGTTGGTAAGCAACTTAAGTAGTGATGTATTTCTTTCGTCCTTTGAAAGGTTTGTAAACAGAAGGGGTTTCCAAAATAAAATCATATCAGATAATGCAAAAACCTTCAAAAGGGCTGCACTCTTGTGGCATCATTTTTTGGGGCACTGCGCGTCCTTCCTACTCGTTTGTTGAATGCGGCACTTACAGGGCGTGGTCTTATAGAGAGCTCTCTTGCAATCCAGTTTGGTTGTTTAGATACAAGATTGTTGCATTGTGCAATGGTGCAGGTTGTGTGTTGTTGCAAGGTTTAGAAAGAAGACCATAAATAGTGCCCCTTTTGTTTTTTATCTTAATTTTATGCAACTGAGGCCTAAGGTAGGCCCACATCGAGTCAGCAACCCTGATGTAGGACCTAATAGGACCTCCAAGTCCGTAAGTTTTTAGTCTAGCTTAACTTGGGCTGTAGGTTAAACTGGCCCTTCAGAGCTTGGCCGTTCACGGCTCAGATGGGATTCTGAACCCAATAAAATAAAAAATAACAAGCAATGAATAAAAGCCCTTGTTTCGAGGTGGAGGAAAGCCGTAGAAAAAGATGGAGAATGTGGAAAAGTAAAAACTTGTAAAAAAAGGTATGTAACTACTAACTACTTGTGTACTAAATTTCTGGAACTTACAAGGAAACTTGGAAAGAAAAAAAAAGGTGGGGCAAAATATATTGAGTGGCCCATGTGTATATATATATATATATATATATATATATATATAACGGGGGTCAAAGTTGAAGTCTTCAAGAAAAGACTGGATGCCTGGCTCAGGACAGTACCAGATGAGCCGGGCGTGCCTGGCTATGTACGGTGGAGAGCGCAAGAAAGTAACTCGCTCCTCCACCAGGCCGGACCTAGAGGCGGGGCCACCAGCTTGACCTCCGTGTGAAGAGAGACCAACACACGAAACAACACAAGGTTCATAAAGTAAGGTATATATATATGATGAATAAAACCACGAAGGAAAGGAAACACAGAATGGTGCTCAAGCGCTTTCGTCTAATGACATCCTCAGGAACAGTGTTCCTGAGGATGTCATTAGACGAAAGCGCTTGAGCACCATTCTGTGTTTCCATTCCTTTGTGGTTTTATTCATCATAAATATTTGGTAATTATTCGTTTTAGTGCTTTTCCTCCTTTCTGAACCAAAACACATTTTCCTGGTGTTTTGTGGTGTGATTTGTTCAAATCTGAACTTCGTTTCTTTGGGAAATGAGCCGTTTTTGAGAAATTTTAAAATTGAAAATTTCTCAAAAACGGCTCATTTCCCAAAGAAACGAAGTTCAGATTTGAGCAAATCACACCAAAAAACACCAGAAAAATGTGTTTTGGTTCAGACCTAACCTAACCTAAACAGACCTAACCTAACCTAAACAGACCTAACCTAACCTAAACTGATTGGGTTTTGTTGCCAGACCGTAATATCCAGCTCTTCACGTCTTTCCAACAACACTCAATATTTTGAATGTGAACGGTGTCTTCCACGAACCGCTGTGAATGGTTGACTGTCCGGTGAATGTAGCCTAGATTTCCAAGTTGAGAATACGCACGCCACTCGTCGGAATAGATTGTAGTCCCAGGCCTAATATGTTGCTGGATCAGGCGAACAAGAGTTGTTGCGTCTCTCTGAGGAACCGCAAAGAACAGTAGTTTTTTGGAACTGCGTTCCAAGGTACCAAAAACCCAGGCAATCGCAACCTCCGCAAACCATAATGAAACCAGACTAAAGCATTCTTGAATGAGTATGTATTATGAGAGATTCAAAATGTACGTCTCTGATTGGTCGGATAAGGTCACGTGAAACCAAAACGAGATGTAATTGGTTGTTTTGACCTATGTTTCCTAATTTTGCCACGAGATGTCTCCCCATAAAACTGGAGAGGGCGACGTTCGTTAAAATTTTAACAGCGTTAAGAGCTAAATACTCGGTCAATGGCCTATAATGGCTGCTTTTTAAGTCTAAATTTTTTTTTTTTTCATAAAAAATAATTATTACATTTCCTTGATTTTTATCAGTTTCCCTGAGGTTTCAAGGTGTCCTGAATACGAATGTATATGTTAAATTATCATAGAATGTCTCCTTCTATCGAAAACGAACAAAGCATTAAAACGAATATTAACCAAATATTTTTCACGTGTTACTTTCGTGAAATAATTTATATATATATATATATATATATATATATTTATATATATTCAAGAAGTGGTAGGTTCAAACTCCAGTGGAGCAAATTTCGCAGTATGCAAAACTGTACGTGTTCGTGCATGACACTCCATATATATATATATATATATATATATATTATATATATATATATAGACGGCAAGGTACAGGAACGTAATTGAATCAAGTTTCTTTATTTTAATATTTATTAAAGTTATTCTTTTCAAAGTTATTTTCATAGAAAACGTTAAAGTTAACGCTGTTAAGTCAAAGGATAACTGAATTATTTTATTTAAAAATCTTCATTGTTCATGTACAGTATCCATCTCATAATTGTAAGGTTAGTGAAAAATTCACTTAATTTAGAGCTAGCATTTTTGGGCTCTTGTGGCATCATTGTTTGGGGCGCTGCGCGTCTTTTCTTCTCGTTTGTAGAATGTCGTACTTACAGAGTGTGGTCTTATAGAGAGTTCTCTTGCAATTCACTTTGGTTGTTTAGATACAAGATTGTTGCATCGTGCAATAGTGCAAGTTGTGTTGTTGTTGCAAGGTTTAGAAAGAAGACCATAAATAGTGCCCCTTTTGTTTTTTATCTTAAATTCATGCAACTGAGGCTTAAGGTAGGCCCACATCGAGTCAGCAACCCTGAGGTAGGACCTAACAGGACCTCCAAATCCGTAAGTTTTTAATTCTAGCTTAACTTGGGATGTAGGGTGAACTGGCCCTTCAGAGCTTGGCCGTTCACGGCTCAGCTGAGATTTTGAACCCAATAAAAAAATAAAATAAAAAATAATAACAGGCATATTTACACAAGTGAAATCTAAAGACATATTACACTGGTATGCATCAATTTTGCTGTCAAGGGTTTTGTAAGTGATTCTTAGTTTTTCCTGCTGATTTCGAATCTGCAATCCGTTTTTCTCAATCAGCTCAGGTTATCCGGCTATGGCCTCATAAGTAAAATAGAATTTTTCGTGATTTTGTCAAAGCGGAATTGGAACAGTAATATCTATCATCACTTGTTTCACTTGTATAATATCTTTTTTTACTTTTCAGGCATATAGATAAAATATTTCATAATGAATAGAGCGTGTAAAAATGATCCCAATAGATTCTGCTACATATGTGGGACGGTTACCATGCCAAATAACCAGTCCCAAATCACTAAATTTGTGAAGACAATGTATAGAGCATACTTTGGAATTAAGCTAGGGGACCAGGACAAAAATTTCGCCCCTCATATGTGCTGCAAGACGTGCATTGAAAATTTGAGAAGATGGAGCAAAGGCAGAGCGAAATCTTTGCCTTTTGGAATTCCCATGATTTGGAGAGAAGGAAAGGATCACGTGACAGATTGCTATTTCTGCATGACAAACCTCCAAGGTGGGCTTATAAATTTACTTTTCTTAAATATTTTGAAATCCTCGTATGAAACTTGACATAATATTCACCATAATGTAATATTCACCATATATAGCATAATATTTACCATAATGGTAATCTTACATATACATATTGTTATAGAAAATACATTTACACATACATATTGTTATACAAGTTACATTTACATATACAATGATTGTATATTTTCTTTCTTTTTCATTCATATTGTCCCTTCGGGGACAATATGAATGAAAAAGAAAGAAAATATACAGACTCCATCGACCTATTTCATATCTTACAGACCGCAGCCTTCCCTCACGAGCCGCCACTGTCTGAATGCTTCTTCTATTTAATATGCAAGTTTTATATCCATGTTTCTGTGTTTCTATTTTCAGGAGTTAACAAGAAGAATAAACACATTGTTGTATACCCTGACATTCCTTCTGCTATGAGACCTGTACCCCATGGTCCTGGAATTCCAATACCCAACCCACCTCAAACCCTGGACTTCGATGATTCTGATGATGAATCAATGACCAATGCCAATGACCAGTCCCAGTCGTATATACCTCAAAATGCCGCTTCAAATGAGCCGAGGCTTCTCAACCAGGCCAAACTTAATGATCTTACCAGGGATTTAGGACTTTCCAAATTAGCTGCCGAGATCTTGGGCTCACGACTTCGAGAGGACAACTTGCTGGCTCCGGGAACAACATTCTCCTGGTATAGGAAACGAGAGGAAGAATTCCGCAAGTTTTTTGCAGTGCACGAAAATACCTCTTCCTTAGTGTACTGCTGCAATGTTGAGGGGCTAATCGAATCCTTGGGCCTGCCATATAACGCATCAGAATGGAGGCTATTTATAGACTCGTCTAAACGAAGTTTGAAAGCAGTACTTCTCAGCATTGGGAATAGGGTTGCATCAGTCCCTGTAGCACATTCCGTACAACTTACTGAGAGCTATGATAACATGAAAATTTTACTGGATGCTCTCGTATACGACCAACATAACTGGAGGATCTGTGGAGATTTGAAGGTAATACTAATATCATAAGTAAACTATTGCTATTGACTATGTTGTTTTTCCAAAGGTTATTTGAGAGCGTATAAGAACACTTAACTTCCCCACAGAAGTGATACAGTCCAATGCATAGATTTTTTATCTGATAGAACAAATTCTCTAAATTCTTTAAATATTTTCATTTTTTTTCAGATTGTGGCATTTGTATTGGGAATGCAAGGGGGATACACGAAATACCCATGTTTCCTCTGCAAATGGGATAGCCGAGCGGATGAGAAGCACTATGCACAGCGTGAATGGGCATCCAGAGAGAATTTTGAACCTGGGTCGCATAATGTCGTTTCAGTGCCCCTTGTACCACCAACAAAAATTTTGCTCCCACCACTTCATATTAAGCTGGGCTTGATGAAAAATTTCATCAAATCAATGAATAAGGAGGGTTCAGCATTCCGATATCTCGAGAGTAAATTTCCTCATATATCTGATGCTAAACTAAATGCTGGGGTTTTTGATGGTCCTCAAATTCGAACTTTGATCAAGGATACTCAGTTCGAAAACGCAATGACTCCAACTGAGAAGAATGCCTGGGCCTTTGCCTGGCAGGCATTCAAATCAGTTGTCACTGATTTTCTTGGCAAGCGTAGAAGTCCAGAATACGAGTCCGTTGTCGAAAACTTGATGGAAGCTTTCAAAGCTCATGGGTCGCGCATGTCCATAAAAATGCACTTTTTGTGGTCCCACTTGGACTATTTTCCTGAAAATTGCGGGGATTATAGTGAGGAACAGGGTGGACGATTTCACCAAGATATCAAAATAATGGAAGAGAGGTACCAGGGAAACTGGGATATCAATATGCTGGCGGACTATTGCTGGTGTTTGAAGCGAGACGTGCCCGAAGAAAAACACAGACGGAAAGCCAAAAAAACTTCATTCCTTCCTCAATAAACTTTTTTCCATATTCATTGTATGAATAAAAGTATTTATTCACACAATGTTTTCATTTTTCACGAGTGTTCTTATAATATTACTCGTATCTACAGTGTTTAAGCTAAAATAATCAATAAATTTGGGGATAAAATTGACTTATAATAAATGGCCAATAGAGAAAAAACCTGACCTGATTGAGGAAAACCAATGTCATTTTCGAATTCAGCATGGTCGAATTATATAATATGAGTTGAAAAAACCCTCACAGCAGACAAAAAAATTTCATATGCATACCAGTGTTATATATAAAGAGCAGAATGTCGGTATCATTCAACCAGAGGACAGGAAGTGTTTAAGCCCCGTTTCTCCCAGCACTGTGCTCCTTACCTGATCTTTTTACATCTCTCTTCTACCCATGATCAATTCAGCATACTCTCAAGCACACACACTTCTCTATCTTTTCCTCACTACACATACACGCATCTTATACAGTACACAACCTTTCAAAAAAGGTGTAGTTTTCAGCAGCCTCGGAGTTTCGCACTTGCACCCTTCTTCCTGCAACATATACTGTATATATATCGAGGCATTGTGGCTAACAAGCATATGCAGGCAGGAACATTTCGGCAAAAATAAAATTAGTCACTTGTTCCTGAATATTATTCTTTATTACTACTCCTACCAACAGTGTTAAGCTAATATTGTTGTACTTTCCCCGCATCCTTTCCTGCATAATTATTCATTTCAAGTAATAAAATACACCTTTCTTTCATGAAACCATCCAGCTAATTAAATTAGCTAATTTCCAATATTCACCACAACAGTATATATGTATGTATGTATGTATGTATATACGAAAGTGGAGGACTTTGTAACTAGGTTGACGAGGGCATACTTTTGGGATATTTTCACATTTAGTCATTTTACTGCCTACTAGCAAGGTGCTATTGTAAGAGCAGAAACTGTAATACTTATTTTGTAAATAATTTTAGTTTAGAATACATTTGATTATCTGTAATATATATCTAGTGAAGCAGCAGTAGGAGTTATGGCTTTCTGTGAAGATTTTGATTCCATCCACAGGTTCGAACAATCAACTCATCTGTCCAGGTGTTGTTACTGAAAATCTAGTTCATTTCAAGTACCATATCAGTATTAGGCTTACAATACAATAAAATGTTGCTACACAGCTTCACTTTCTTATTGTTGTTAAATCTTAGTACGGAAATCGAAAAGGGAAAAAAAAAGATTGATAGAAATTCAAGTTTTTAATTTGGTATGTATTGTTGAAGGGAAACACACACACACACACACACACACACACACAGGATTTCTTTGCAGGTTATTCAGAGTGTAAGGCTGTAGGTTCGTATCTAATGTTTTAATAACTAAGCATTCTCGTGAGACTAGAAGTAGAATCATTAGGTTTAACTGGGTTTAGCCAGTATTTTGGTGTCTAGACTTATGACAATTTATCCTATGCAAGCATATTTTAGATATTAATAAACACATTTAACATGGAAAAAAATGTAATGTGATCATGAATACGAGTCTTTATGCCTTACTATAATCTTACGACCATATTTAAGATTTTATGCAAAGATTGCATATTTCAAGCATAATTATTATTATTATTATCATTATTATTTTTAAGATCATAAAACTTAGTTTAAGAAATGCCAAAATCCAGTGTATTAAAATACCATCTTCGTAAAGCAATACTTCTGCACACTTGTATAGGCACTAAATTTAATTATACTGACTTTCTCAACATCATGTAACAGGGTTGGGCCAATTAAATTCAAAATTAACTAGTTAAGTTAATTTGAGGATCTTGCCAAACAGGTTAAGTTAGCACATATTTTGAAAATTAAGTAGTTAAGATAATTTGAAAAGTTAACTAGTTAAGTATTCAATTAGCTTTTGCTTTCTTGGAAGTAGCTCGTAAAACCACCGTTATACCT
The DNA here is from genome assembly GCA_023014485.1 of Bathynomus jamesi. Classification (NCBI taxonomy): domain Eukaryota; kingdom Metazoa; phylum Arthropoda; class Malacostraca; order Isopoda; family Cirolanidae; genus Bathynomus; species Bathynomus jamesi. Next base: position 584,238 of record JAJOZX010000289.1, read on the forward strand.
AGCCAGTCGTTATATTTTATATTTAACACACAGAATTGACGTAAGAATGCTTGTTCATAGATTGGAATGATGTCTAAGTTAAGAAGGCTAGAGCACACTGAAAGAGTAAAGTAACTGGTATTGAGAGAATCATCTTTTCAATCCTATACTGTAGTGCATATTTGGCTAACTTGTGTTTGGGTGAATTCTAGGTGTGGGAACCCCAACATTTGGCTGTTTCCATTGTGTGTGTATTTGTGTGTTTGTGTGTGTGTGTGTGTACCCGCACAAAAATATACACATTCATTATATACATAGATATGTACATGTACAAATAATCGAGGAAAAAGCTAATGAGGTCGTAAATTTACAAAATAGTAAAGCTGTCAAGAGTTTGTTCATCATATCCACAACCAATAAAGTCAAATTCGTGAAGCTTTTCTCAAAATCTAAATGGATAGTGAACTTAAAATAAGTGTAGAGGTCTCAATGACTTTAAATGTTGTATAAAATTACTTACATGTTGTAATGTGATGGTAGAATGAAGAGAGATAAGTACGCTTTGCTTTTATTTAAAATCTAAATTTACTTACCAAGTTGCTTCTAAAAAAATACTTCGGTCTTGAATGATTGGGCTTCCGAAATCAGGATCTTATATAAGGAATCAGTTGCTGTGAATGATGTCACATTTCCAGGAAATTTGCGGGTGGAACTTAATCAAACTCAGCGACTTTCAGTTTCGAACTTTTTATTGAAAAGAGGAAATCTGTGAATTCAACTTTTGTATTTCCTATTTATAAGAAGTTTCCATGATCAGTGTTCAGTGTTTGAGCTGTGTGCGTTGCATTAATACAACTCTAAAGTAATTAATTAATTAATTAATTAATATATATATATATATATATATATATATATATATTAGTGATGTAGGTCACATCCGCATCCGCGTCCGCATCCGCGGAACATCCGCACATTTTCTCGCATCCGCATCCGCATCCGCACTTTGGACTGCGGATGTGGACCGTTGAGATAAAATGTCATTAATAAGCGGAAATTATCAAATTCTACTATATTAATAGAACTAGTTCATTGTGCGCAAAAGTGATGCAAGCGACAAGACGAGAGGCTGTTCTTGTATGAAGTTACTCTCTTGCAACCTACTTAGATCCACGTTACAAAGCTAAGTTATTTTCACCTAGTACATTAGAACGAGTTAAATCATCACTTGGCAAAGCAGTTGAAGAGCTTCAATCTCTTGAATCTGTCGCTTCGCCCCACCCACCAAAAGAATAAAAGTTTCAGTGACAGAACCAACACCTTCAACAAGCAAATCTATCACAGAATCTGTCTCTCAGTTTCTTGAGTCAAGCAGCAATGACGAGACCTACGCGATGTCAAAAGATGTAGTAAAAATGATCGAGAGCTATCACCAAGAAAAACGCCTGGCTGCATGTGACAATCCTATTAGTTGGTGGAAAAATACGCAGAATATCTATCCATACTTGAGTAAACTTGCAAGAAAACATTTAGCCTGTCCTCCAACAAACGTACCAAGCGAGAGATTATTTAGCAGTGCTGGATTAATATATGATGAAAAGAGAAACAGACTGGCAGCAGAAAAGGCAGAAAAATTAATGTTCCTTAAGCATAACCTTCCTATAATTAAGTTTGAACATTAAACGATGAACATCTTAGTTTACTTTATTTTAATTACTCATTTATAAATATGCCTAATAAAACTTTAAACTTAATATAAATAGTTATCAAGCTAATTAAAGATCTCTTTCTATAAGGGTGGAGGTTGGGGAAAGAGGTCGGTGGGGGTGCATTTGAGTTGGGTTCACTTCCCGCATCCTGGTAACACAATTATGGTTTCTAATTGTGGCTGAAACTCAACAAAATATAACGAATTTATTTGCAGACGAATTCACTAATTGATTTCTATATTAGTTAGATGCTTGATATTATTTTATATGTTCAGAGAAAAGTACAGCAATTATTGTACAATTAATCAATTATACTACATTATAGCTACAGCTCTCTCTATATAATAACTTATTATATACGTTAAACACAACAAATCTCGAATATATCCTAAAAAATAACGAAAATGTAGACATCCGCATCCGCATCCGCGGATGTTGAAAGCAAACATCCTCATCCGCATCCGCATCCGCGGATGTGAAAAAAATGACATCCGCTACATCACTAATATATATATATATATATATATATATATATACAGGCTTTGGCTGGTGATTTTAGTTATATATTATGCTACCGACCGAAATGTTCATTCTGTTGAAGGTCAAGCTTGTCGTACCACTTTTGGCCTACAGTTTAACGTGAAATGCGAACCACGCTCTCTCTCTCTCTCTCTCTCTCTCTCTCTCTCTATATATATATATATATATATATATATATATATAGCACATATCTTGATAGGCGAATTTCAATAAAACTATTTGGAATTAATACATCGTAAACATAATTAAGAGATTGAAACTCATTTCTCCATCGTATATTTCATCAGAATTGTCAAAAAAAAAAAACTTAAAGTAACAATGCAATAACACGAAGTTATATGATGATGGTTTGCAGAGAAAAGAATTATCCTCATGCATATAAACTATTATGTTAACAAGATTTTAGTGTGTCTAATCTATAGGCTAGCAAACGGGGTGATAAGGTATTGTTAAAGATCATACATAGCCATAATTATAATCACAATATTTGTTTAGTGGTAACAAATTATTAAGCCTATTGTTATTATAGTTTTATGTAATACATCACAAACATAGATAATAATTTATCTCCTGTAATACATTATTTATTTATAAATTAATAATGTCTCATTAGCTCTAAAATAGCATAAGGTTTCACATTAGTTCTGAAAGATTTGACAAATCTTAAGATTTAGAACATTTTGGACGTGAATCTGTGACAAACGCAAATCACAAGTTCTCCTCGCTGAGTAATAATATTCAATTAACATTGTACTTAACGGTTGAAGTTAGATTCTCTTCATTATTTATTAAGTATTACACGTGAAATATCTCGAGTGTGCTTTGGTATCGTCTCACAGCGATCTTAAATAGAGATATTCAATACATTAATTTAGGGAAAAATTATGTTTGAGTTTTATGATCTTAATAATAATAATAATTATGCTTGAAATACGCAAGCTTCGCATAAAATTTTAAATATGGTCGTAAGATTATAGTAAGGCATAAAGCCTCGTATTCATGATCACATTACTTTTTTTTTCCATGTTAAAAAATACTGGCTAAACCCAGTTAAACCTATTGATTCTACTTCTAGTCTCACGAGAATGCTTAGTTATTAAAACATTAGATACGAACCTACAACCTACTCTGAATAACCTGCAAAGAAATCATGTGTGTGTGTGTGTGTGTGTGTGTGTTTCCCCTCAACAATACATACCAAATTAAAAACTTGAATTTCTTTCAATCTTTTTTTTTTCCTTTTCGATTTCCATACTAAGATTTAACAACAATAAGAAAGTGAAGCTGTGTAGCAACATTTTATTGTATTGTAGGCCTAATACTGATACGGTACTTGAAATTAACTAGATTTTCAGTAACAACACCTGGACAGATGAGTCGATTGTTCGAACCTGTGGATGGAATCAAAATCTTCACAGAAAGTCATAACTCCTACCGCTGCTTCACTAGATATATAATACAGATATAGTCCAGGCAATTTGTAGTTAGACCTGGGCAAAATTGCTTCAGAAGCTTTCTAAACTGTTTCCAGCTCAGGAACCATTGCCGAATAACATATCCAAAATCCGACAAAATTGGACCCCGGGAACACCCCCAAAAATGAAATTCAAAATGGCGGACTGGATGTTTCCTACGAAAAAAAAAAATATATAATTTACGCTTTTATTTATAGAGATACATTTGATGCTTTTTCTTTCAGTTGTAATGTTTTAAATAATTCAACAATATACAACACAACCAGTTATTACGCAAATATAATGTTATATAGCTTTTTACAGATTTTTATAATCAATAATACAACAATTATTTTTTTCCCAGTTTCAAGTTATGTTCATTACAGAAGAAGTGATACCTGGTCACAAACATACAGAAATTAATCCTCTTCATCACTATCATCGGATAGATTACCGGTACTTGGGTTTTATCGCAACCACTGATTTGGCACTCGCCACAAGCGGCTGAACAGGGCATTCCATTACGCTTGCATCCACATCTTGAAGTAGCACATTTCGTCTTGCAGGAGCAGCGGATCATGTTGAGTAGATAATTTGGAGCTGGTGGCTTGTCGCAGGCTGTAGGGTAGTAGGAATTATTCTTTACATACCAACCCCACTGTTCTGCATCGATCTTCTCTTCTGTAGACTTCCAGATTAGTATTTGAAAGTATGTGCCAAAGCTGTGGTACTTTGTGGACGCATCGGTAGGTGGAAAACGTTCGGGTGTAACAAAAGATTTAGCTGTAGCTACCTTTTCAACTAACATTCGATGACGTAGTGCGTTAGTGGATTCAAGTGTTTTGCAGCCATACAACAGAAGCATTGCCTTTCTTCCAGCGGCTTCAATGTCAGAGTGTTGGCAACAATCAGAACAGAATGTATTTACAACTGAACGGAGTTCAGCCACCTTCATCAGTGTGTCGAATGCTTTGGCTTTACCGATCGAAAAATTCTGGATGTGCTATCACAGCCTGTGAAAGCATGCACAAACAGGAGATACTTGCAGATGTCATTGCCTAACAATGATCGAATGCTGAGAATATCATACACAGGATTAGGAGATGGTCCCCGTCTTATATCGCTGCGATAGTACAACTTGAAACCACTGTCCTTGGCATGGTACAGAAGGAGAATCAGCAAGTCGGTGTCTTCCCCTATTACTGTTGTAGTTACATTTTCTGATGAGGAAACTACTGCACGAACGATGTCCACATCAGCATCCCCATCTGCGTTGTGAACAGTACACCCGTGCTTCTTCAACATCTCACCTACGAGGGAAATAAATGCTTGCTTGTTGTTTTCATTAGCCAAGAAGTGTTCCTTCTGGCCAACAAACTTCATGCTTGGACTGAGATTCACATTTCTGCTTGTCTTGGTGCTGCGTCTTCTGTGGGTCATGACCTTGATCGTAGGAGAGCTGCTGTAGCCATCAAAAACAATGATTGCTTTTCCATATGTTTTCAGAGTGAAATCGGCATATGAGTTGGCGATGCTGTCATATGTTTCATCTTGACGCCAGGAAACACGATGTAGTAGAGATCCACCATCCAATACGTACTGGTCTGTGCACTGAATTTCTTGAACTTCTTCCATGCGTAAAGTGTCAGTGTATTTGATTATTGCATGAGCTAGCTGAGACTTATCGGGTTTCCTCAAGATACTTCGTGATTCGAACAATGCAGGAGGATATGCACACAGTTCGTAACACATGACATCTTCAAGATTCATGTCTCCGCCAGTGGCAACAGTCATCATTCTCTGAAACAGTAGTGCAGGATCTACTTCTATATCTGAAGCATCAGTGATCACAACGGCAGAAGCAGATCCTAGTGTTTTCACTTTGTCAGATCTTTTGGCAGAATATGTAAAGGCTTGTTTCCCAATCATTTTTACGACAATGTTCGTACCGATTGAATGCAATTGATGAACGTTAACTCCAGGATCAGCAGTTAGCCCTGTTACAATGTTGCAGAGACCCGAGGTAGAGTGGAATGGGGATAAGGATTCCAGACGTTCAAGTACTTTCTTCATGTCATTACTGTCCCTGATTTGTCTACTTCCCCTCATTTCCTTGTGCTGTTCACTACTTTCCAACAAAACTCTGGTGTATTCCTGCATTGCTAAGTTATAAGTGGAACACAGAGGCATAGAAAAGAGCCACGTTGTCCTTTGGATGTCTGTAAATCCACTTCCGCGTGTCAGTCCGCCTCTGCTTTTCAGGGAACGCATTAGTACTTGTTCTATCACCAGGTCTGTGCCGAGTCTGGCCCATAATCTGTCGCTTCTTCTTACCACAAACTTACCTTCCTGGAACATTTTGTTAACGGCTGGATTTTCAGAAGGCAAACTTAACATTTTCTGCAGGTACAGGTATATCGATTTCAGGTAATTGTGATGTCCGGCTGCTGCAATTATGGGGATGGTCTCCAGCATAGCTTGCAAGTGCAAATCCCACGAGCCGGTTCTGTCTGCTGTTATCAAGGAACGTGCAATGTTGATCATTCGCTGATATTCCAACCAGAGTTGACTTGTTTGCGAAGTAGATTGTAGGTCAGTTTTCTTCGCATCCAAAGTGGTAGCAATCTGAGACAATGCATTCGAAGATTCCACATCCTCAACTGATTGTTTGGCGGTCATAACATCGTCGAGCAGGTCACAAGCTTCCTTATGGAGGTCATGAGGAGTTCCATCTTCATTACGAGGGAAAATGTCTGCGACTAGTAAGGTACTAAGAGCTGCATCTACTATCATATGACCACGTATCGCTCTTGAAACAGCTTTTCCAGACATCATGTGTTGCACGGCATTTGGTCCGTATATTTCTTGAAGTACTTCAGACAATCCTGAACCATTCATAAGAGTACCGACTGCTCCCAAAAGATTCATCAGAGTGTGAAATGATCCCAGCATTAAAACAATGTCCTGCAGGTCTCTCTGTTCATTGATGATTTGGGAAGCTTTCCAGAACAAAGGCTGATCAAAGGTAATAATGCATGGGACTTTTTGATCGCGTGCTATCTTGCTCAAATATAGTAATGTCGAAAATATGCAGGTCATGTCAGTTGGCGACATATCTATGATGGGAAGGAACGTGATCGACGCCACACCTGGATGTGAGACACTTGATCCACCGTGAATTGCCTGCATTGTTCCGGACCAACTTGGACCTGATCTTTCTGCTGAAGATATCTGCCAGAGAAGACTAAGTCGACTTATGGTGGCAGTGGGTACTGGAAGTTCGCGGAATGAGATGTCCCTCAACATGCTTCTCGCGTGTCTATATTCCCTAATGTCAACGGTTGCAATCTTCTTAATGTCATTGTCACCAACATTACGCCTGTGAATAGAAGGGTGGATCTTGATCTTCGGAGTTATTGCGGCAATCATACCCATTCCATGAAAGGTATTCTTCCCATCCAAAGTGCAGACATCATGATCGACGTTATCTGCTGCTAGAAGGACTGCAGTGTTTTCATCAACAGTAAAAGAGCCAGACCCACTTGCCAGCGCCGCGTTTCTTTCGAATCTTGTTACTTCTGCATACGACGAACAGTAACCCAGCTGATGGAGAACGTCAATAAGGTACCTTGACCTAAAGTTGTGGTGTAGCTGAACCGACAAACCGATCTGTAGTGGACATAGTAATCCTCTAGGACGGGTTGCTTGCATAATGCTCTGCCCAATTGCACCTATTTTTCTTGAAGCATCCTGTCCCGCAAATGCTTTTGATAATAGCAATTTCAGACTGTTGGGAATGTAATCAAGAGCACTTTCTGCAGTGATGTCATTTGGAGATGGATACACATCTTTTCTAGGCGAGTCGACAGACTTGATATCACTTCTGATTATTTTTGCAGCAGCTTTACTAGGTAAATCTTCTGTAGCTCTATATCTATATCACATTCTTTCGACTTTTTGTGATAATCTATAAGAATTTCATTAGCTGTCTCTCGTAGTGTTACTACATCTGCCTTCCCACTTTCACCTGATATTATGATCTTGTCTCCGTAACGTTCTAAAAGCTTTCTCTTCATGTGCCTGCGTTCGTAGACAGAGCTCTGACTTCCTTGAAGATATTCCTCCATTTTGGAAATTAGGTCTCCAATCAACAGTTGTTCATCATCATTCTCTTCCAGGTAAGCACAGGTCTGAAGGAATGCTTGGTGTTGCTCTTCATTAGTTGGTCTCCCTTTCTTCGAATCATGATCGTCGGAGGAGTATGCGCGAGGAATGTTTTTTCCACTTCGAAAATTTACGCTGCAGGTGTGATGGTAGACACAATCTGCAGCAGGAAGATCACGAAGATAATACTCCAGACGGCCTTTTACATTAAATGACCATTCATCGCAGCGGCTTTCACAGCACCTTTTTATGGTTTCGGAGAACTCTGTAGTTCTTATTTTGACATGCTCTGATTTTGGTTTGTGTTTGGAAAAAAAGTCCACAAAGGTATCACAAAACAAACAGTGAGTAGCACTGGAAAATGCGTATTCATGAAAACGAGCACTTTTCCTTGGTATTGCCTCGGCTGCGGTCTGTCGCTTCTTTATTTCAATGGTCTTTTTATCCGTAAACCTTTTCTTACATACAACGTGAACACTTATTCCAGCTGTTGCAACAACATCGCTTCCACGGCTGCGGCTGGATGCATTTATACCATCTGCTCCTTTTTGCGAGATGTGAACCACTTCCTGTCCGCTGTCCAATTTCTCCTTACAAATCACGCACAATTCTTCAGGGGTCTGCATTCTTGAAGGCGGACGCACACCGAGTCAGCCGTACACCGAGTCAGTCTGAAACAGAAAACACAAATTAATAAACTGTTGCAGTATTTAAAAGGAGTACATAATAACAGTTTTAAAGAAATGACAAGCACAAATACACAGATTTGATAGTGGGTAGTAGGAATTAGAGTTGTATATAATATAAGTTTATAAAGATGTAGCAATGTCCATTCTCACATACACTCCATACAGTATATTTTATTTACATTACGTGACGTCATAGTTTAATACTAGCCGCCTAATACAATTTTTAGTGTCATATAGGTTAATTTAGAAACGAAAATGTGTTTTAAAACATTTTACTGATCAAGAAAAACGTCATAACTCTCTCTACAAAGCGAAATTAAAATTTATTGTATTTCGTAGGAAACTGCCAGTCCGCCATTTTGAATTTCATTTTTGGGGGTGTTCCCGGGGTCCAATTTTGTCGGATTTTGGATGTTATTCTGCAATGGTTCCTGAGCTGGAAACAGTTTAGAAAGCTTCTGAAGCAATTTTGCCCAGGTTGAAGCTATTTTTGCTCTAGATTGCCTGAACTAATAATAATCAAACGTATTCTAAACTAAAATTATTTACAAAATAAGTATAAGTATTACAGTTTCTGCTCTTACAATAGCACGTTGCTAGTAGGCAGTAAAATGGCTAAATGTGAAAATATCCCAAAAGTATGCCCTAGTAAACCTAGTTACAAAGTCCTTCACTTTCATAGAAATATATATATATATATACTGGGTGATCCAGATAAATGGGACCCATAAAAAAAAGCCAAATATTCTTAATATTTAATTCCTTTCATAAAAACTATATATCATTCGAAAGAGTAGAGTTACAAGTTTATTATGAAATATTTATTTTTTAAAAATGACTCCTTTCAAATGTGCTCCATTAGTTGCCAAGCATTCCAGTGTTCTCGCTTGTAAGTTCTGCATCACTTTTGCAAGAGTGTGCGGTGGTATGGCCTGTATCTCATTTTTGATGGCGGCCTTCAATTCTTGCAAGGTCGTTGAGTTATTTCTGTAGACCAACTCTTTAAATATCCCCAGAGATAATAATCTAAGGGGAGAAAAATCCGGAGACCTTGCGGGCCATTCAACGTCTCCAAATCTTGAGATTAACTCGCCTGGAAACGTTTGACGCAAACTGCCATGCAGTTCCTCGTGGTTGGCAGGTAGCTCCGTCTTGTTGGAACCAGTGATTTTCTAGACAAAGATCTCTTAATTTAGGAATAAGGAAATCGGTCAACATTTTTTCGTAGCGATCACCATTTACAGTGACCGTGTTTCCGGTGGAATCCTCGAAAAAGTCTGCCCTATGATCTGAGATGCAGTAAGACCACACCAAACAGTTACACGCTGACTATGCAACGGGACTTCGGTAATATTCAATGGATTTTCTGTTGCCCAGAAACGACAATTTTGTTTGTTTACAGTTCCATTCAAGTGAAAATGGGCTTCGTCTGACATAATCAAAGTTGCTAGAAAATTGGTGGTGTCATTTACCTTCTGTTGGATCCATTGACAGAATTGTCGTCTTCGTGCGAAATCTCCATCGTTTAGTTGTTGCACTGTTGAATTTTATATGGAAAGAGCATTAAATTTGCTTGAATATACGGTGTGTTGTTCCATATCCAACTCCTAACAGCTGAGAAGCACGTCTGATGCTTATGTTAGATTATCCTGTACAATTTCATGAGTTCTGTTAATGATCTCGTCTATACCTTGCTGTGCGCACTCTTCCAGTTGGTTTCTTTTTCCAATGCTGCCAGTTAGGGAAAATTTCTGACACACCGACGGATTACTTTCTTAGGAGGTGATTTTGACATCTGAAATTTGTCTTGAAAGATCTTTGAGCTGAAACTACACTTCTTCCATGCTCATAATATTGCTCAGTTATGAAACGCAGCTGTTCCACAGTCCATGCAGTCCATCTTGAAGGGTTAGTTTAACTAACACATTTATTTTGTTTTGTCTTATCTTGTCTTGTACTTGTCAAAACCTATACAATCCTGTACAACTTGTAACTATCCTCTTTCGAATGATGCGTATGATTTTATAAAAGGACTTATACTTTAAGAGTTACAGGGGTTTCTTTTGGGTCCCATTTCTCTGGATCAACCTTTATATATATATATATATATATATATAATATATATATATATATATATATATTATATATATTTACATACTTTTTAGTAAACAAATTTATCACAAGGATGGCTTTGAAGTGTCTTGTCACTGTTGTGGTGAATATTGGAAATTAGCTAATTTAATTAGCTGGATGGTTTCATGAAAGAAAGATGTATTTTTTACTTGAAATGAATAATTACGCAGGAAAGGATGCGGGGAAAGTACAAACAATATTAGCTTACATGTTGGTAGGAGTAGTAATAAAGAATAATATTCAGGAACAAGAGACTAATTTTAATTTTGTTAAATGTTCCATATACAGTATATGTTGCAGAAGGAGGGTGCAAAGTGCGAAACTCCGGGCTGCTGAAAACCACCTTTTTTGAAAGGTTGTGTACTGTATAAGATGCATGTATGTGTAGTGAGGAAAAGATAGAGAAGTGTGTGTGCTTGAAGTATGCTGAATTGTTCATGGGTAGAAGAGAGATGTAAAAAGATCAGGTAAGGAGCACAGTGCTGGGCTGGGAGAAACGGGGCTTAAACACTTCCTGTCTTCTGGTTGAATGATACCGACATTCTGCTCTTTATATATATGTCTTTAGATTTCACTTGTGTAAATATGCCTGACTAGTAATTAAGTTTTACGTTTTAAATACATGTGTAAAAAGCGCATGGTGGATTATATACATATATTGATTTTGAAAAAGTTTCTTTATCAACGTTTTGTATGAGATCTGAGAAATTAGAAGTAATAACAGTTTATTCGTGCAGAGATGTATAACTGTATGCTTGAAAATGTAAAGATTGTGGATTGGTTCATCTTGCTACAATCAGGCACGTATGTACAAATTGTACATTGTTGTAAATGGTATGATTGACTGACACGCGTATGAAAAATGAAAAAAATGGATTATTACGAGAAAAAAAAATAGGAAGCTGCTAACAGGCGCTAAATTAGAGAAGTATTAATTGAAGAAATGTAAATAGGTGTTAGTCATGACGAAATAGAAAGATTGATAATAAAAGTTTGTCTACAATTGAAATACATAGAGAGAGAGAGAGAGAGAGAGAGAGAGAGAGAGAGAGAGAATCTCGGTTAAAAATGGAACACCCTCAGAAAAATGAACAGCCAGTTTTCTTTCAGGCGGATATATTAAAAAAATAGTATTTTAGCACAAACTTAGCTATCTTTTTATTGCGTTTTATATATGTAGTGTGTGTGTGTGTGTGTGTGTTGGTAAACTTATCTGATTTGAAATAAGCCAAGAAAATAACATTATTCTTTAAGCTCATAGGTGTTGATTCTCTTATGAAATGGTAACAGAGTAAATTTTTAATTATAGACAAAGGAGGAATAAAATAAAAAGACAATTGCAATTACTGGGTTACAGAAACCTAAGGTTAATAATTTGTTATTTACTACTGTGGAAAGAAGTCATGGGCGAAGGTGGAAAATAAAATTTGATGTTTGTACTTCTAAAATATAAAATTCTCTATTCGAATATGCATGAGTAGGCTGAGTTATTGAAGATGTATTTTCATGCATAGCTTAGAACAGCCGCTATAGTTTAACTAGATAATATATGTCTATAAAGGAAGAGTTCGATATTTGAATTTATGAAATATAAAATGCTTGTATTCGCATTCATTCTAGTCGTTTTAAAAGGGCCGATATATATATATATATATATATATATATATATATGAAAATTATTTCACGAAAGTAACACGTGAAAAATATTTATGATGAATAAAACCACGAAGGAAAGGAAACACAAAATGGTGCTCAAGCGCTTTCGTCTAATGACATCCTCAGGAACACTGAAGTACATAAAAGGGTTACAGCCTATATATAGGTGGTTTTATATATATATATATATATATATATATATATATATATATATAACTGCAATGACCACGCAGTATATTAATGTATAGAAACGACGTAAGTATAGAGGAGTGTTCTGCACACGAGGAAGAGAAATAACGAACAAATGAAAAATGAGGTAACCGCCCGGGAATCGAACCCAGGATCTTCCGATTGCCGGTCAGATATGCTATCCACTACAAATCCACAAGGAAAAAGAAAAACGATTCCTTGTGAGTTTGCAGCATTCATTCATTTCACGTGTTTTATTGTGAAATTCATCATCATATATATATATATATATATATAAACTATGATAATATTTATTGTTGATGATGTTTTTTGCCACGGTCTTATACGATTGGAATGAAATATAATGGCTTCTCCTTAGGTTAGATAAATGAAATTAAAATTAATTGATTTAATAGTTTCTTGATCTATTTCGTAATACAAATATCGGAACAAGGCAAAATTTGTTTGAGTTGACTGTATTTATTCTAATTTTATTTTGTGTGGTATCGTTATTAATATTAATCCGAAACGATTAGGTCATGGATCGCATTGAAGGAATCTTTATTTGCTTTATATTACAGTTCTTGTTTACAAAATATATATGGTGATTACATTTACTAATATATATATATCAGCAGATTCCTGATGCTCCAGAAATGGATCTTTTGCACGAACACTTCCAGAAAGATAAAACTAACGGGTTCACGAACACGGCGGAACGTGCCGGAACGCTGCGTAAGAAGTACTCGAATGTTTGTATGTTTTTGCATGCTTTTGTCTGATTTTGTTTGTTTTTGCGTCATGAACGACCATGATAGGATCCCACAGGAGGATTTTTTTTTCTCGTCAAAGAAGGCAAGGATGATGTTTTAAGGAGGCAGGCGAAGATCAATTTTTTTTTTTATTTAATTTTTTTAATTTATTTTTTTTAAGATCATGAAAGACACCTTATAAAGGAGGGACCGTCAAGAAGGACGGGGAGGGAGGAAATTTTCAAAATTATCCATGTCTGTCTCCCTAAACGCGCCCATACTACTACGTGCCTGGGCACATGCCACTGCTATGAAAGGGAGTAAGAATAAAGTGGAGTTACTGCAAACAGTTGCATCATTATTAATTGGTAATGATGGAGAAGCTACTGTAAGAGTGTTGTTTCACAGTGGTTGCCAGTGTAGCTTTATTAAGACTAGAAATTTGAAAAAAAAATTTGAAGTTTAAAAAAATTAAGAGTGAAAATTTAAGAATTTTTGGGTTGGGGGATTCAGTTTAAAACCGAACCAAAGTTAAGAAGGTAGAAGTTCTGGTTAAGGGGTTGTTACCACAAAGTCCCACTATCAAGGTCCAAGCTGTAGAGCTTGAGAAACTTTGTGCTCCAGTCACTACTTGTTTAGATATGGCATATATCCAAGAATTGCAAGTTAAAGGAATTAATTTGGGCAATAATAAATTTGAAGGAACAGAAGATATTAATCTTTTGACTGGAGCTGACTATTATTGGGACTTCATTACTGGCAACATTGTCTGCACATCTCAAGGTCCGGTAGCTACTGAAATCAAGCTAGGCTGGATGCTACATGGTAGCTATTGCAATGGAATGGAGGTTAAAGCTCTTTTTGTAAAGATTGAGGAGAACAGCCATGGTTTCGAAAGGTACTTGAAAGCCTTCTGGGGCCTTGAATCCATTGGTATAAAAAACAAACGGGAGAAGCAGTCAAGTGCAGTGGTAACAGCATTGCCGGATTAAGACGACTGAGGCTCCTAGTCCAAGACTTTGGGGGCCCTTCCTCGTAGTTTGTAATGCTATAAAAACTATAGTATCGTAGTGAAAAACTTTTATTTTTTAATATTACAACACTTTTTTAAAGGAATAATAAAAAAAGCATAATATCAAAAACAGGCTTTGTTTTATTATTTTATTTACAACATACATTTGTCTGTGAAGTTCAGGCTTCTACCAATCAAGTGACTTGGATGATCTAAGTCACTTCATGTACCGTAATGAAAAAAACCAATTATATGTTTTTAACATTTCTATTTATATTTTAAGATTGTAATATAAAAATAAGCCATTAATACTGCTCTATTTCTATTTTTAGAACATAACAAGGACTTGTAAGGTTGTAAAAGAAAAACTGGATCCAGAAAATACAAAAATTATATTGATTTTAAATTGAATGAAACCATATCAAATATAAAATCATTGAAGAAAAGAAATTTGAGAAAAGCTGTCAATCACTAAATAAAATAAGAAAGATTGAGAAAATAATGTATTTTTCCAGATAACATGAGAATAAAAATCTGCCATTTTCACCTTTCGAACTTTTGATGCAGCAAATTTCCTGATCAATAAAGAAAAATCTATTTTCTTAACCAAATCATGTTCTATGCCCATTAGACTCAATGCATTCAGACGTTCTTGACGCATTTTTGTTCTTTTCTCATTTTTGATATGAAAAAGTTTTGAAAAGGATCTCTCTCTCTCCTTCATAGACCGAACATGGCATTGTCAGATAAATCCTGAAAGCAATGGCGACATTGAGAAAACATTTGTCTGACAAAATTCCTCTCATGATATCCATGATGACCCTCGAGGAACTGCTTTCATGGTTCTCCTGTAGTTCCTTGACTTCTTTCATCACATGTTCATGGAAATGGATCAATTCATTTTCGAATTCCTCTCCTAAATCACTTTTATGAGGGTTGAATGTATGCTCAGGTACAGATGTTTTACAGCTTGCTTCTTACGTTTCACTTTTCGTTTCTGTTAAGCCCGATAATGCAGCTCATTTTCTGATTCATTCTGGATCTTCACTATCATCTGCTTAGTCTTTTCCTCAAAGTGATTGAAGTCATTGCGAACATCCCGAAGAAACTCCATTAAAGACTTCATATGCTCTACAACACTCTTTAGTACAAGTCCCTCAGTTTGCAGCAATAGATTAACTTGGTGCATGCGTTCCAAAACATCAGTCCAGACTACACAAAGGAAGACTGATTCCATTTCACACAATCTAGCAGAAATATTTGTAGCTTCTGCTCGAGTGTTACTATTCTGATCAGCATCATGTAAAATGTTCAGTGTGCCAATTATACCAACATAATTCATGCTTTCAATAATACAGACTATATAACAGTCAACCTACGGGGGCTCCCAAACCTTGGGGACCCCTAGGCGCGTGCCTACTGTGCTTATTGGGTAATCCGGCACTGGTGAACAGGGAGGTTTTAGAGCAATTTGAAAAGGGTATTAGGTTTAGAGATGGTTGCTACGAAGTTGGCCTCCCTTGGAAGGATTCTTACAAACCCAGCTCAAAACTTCAGCTAGTTAATAGGAGGTTAGAGACTTCATTGCACAAGCTAAGGAAAAATGAGGAGTTGTTAAATGAATACAATGAGGCCATCTTAAGCTATGTAAATGAGGGCTATGCTGAAAGGGTGCAAGGTGAGCTGGTAAGCCAGGAGGCACATTATCTGTCACACCATGCAGTGGTACAGCGAGACAAAACTACCACCAAACTGAGGATAGTTTTTGATGGCTCAGCCGAGGAAAAGGTTGTGTGTCCTTGAATGACTGTTTGGATGCTGGGTCAAATTTAAATGGATTTATTTTCCTTATTACTGAGATTCAGGTTTGGTAGAGTAGCACTGACTGAAGATGTGAAGCAAGGCTTTTTGCGGATAAAGTTAAAACCAGAGGACAGAGATGCAGTAAGGTATCTGTGGGTGGTTACGAAAAACTTGTTGAAAAACGAACCCAAGGTTCAAGGATATAGAATGAAGTTAATGTTGTTTGGCTTCAACTCTAGTCCATTTCCGTTGGCAGCTACTATGCAGCACCATTTTAAAAAATATTCTGAAGTCTATCCTAATACTATTGAACATATAAGGCAAAATTTTTATGTTGATGATTAGCTGTGTTCAGTGGATAATAAAGAAATGGCTAAACAGATATTCATGGAGGCTAGAGCTATAATGAGGGAGGCTGGCATGGAGCTTAGAAAATGGCAGACCAATCATTCTCAGTTACAGCAGTTTACAGCAGTTTATGAGTCAGTCCTGTGTAGGACCTGATGCAGCAGAAAGCATTAAGGATTCTGTGGGCAATAGACACGAAGGTGCTGGGTATTGTTTGGCAGCAAGGAGAGGATTTGTTTACCTTCAGTGGAAAATGTTTAGTAGAGCTGGGTGAGAATGAGAGAAGGTGGACAAAACGTACAACTCTTAGTTTGGCTTCGAAGGTCTTTGATCCTCTTGGATTCCTGGCTCTATTTGTGATAAAGTAAAAAATTTGGTTTCGGAGCCTCTGAGAAGTTGGACTTGGTTGTGACCAAGAGTTACCCGATCATATGGTGGTAGGGTGGAAATACTGGTTCAAAGAATTGGCACATCTTGGAGACATTGAAATCCCAAGATGGTACTTTGGAGAGTTGAACAATAGTCCAGACAATTTGGAACTGCACATCTTTTGTGGTGCAAGTGAGGAAGCCTATGCAACTTGTATTTATGTAAGAGGCACATTTGAACAGAAAGTAAGTTGCAGGTTGGTTGCTGCAAAGAGCAGAGTAGCACCTTTGAAAAGGCTTTCTGTTCCAAGGTTGGAATTGATGGGTGCCGTCATTGCTAGTCGGCTTGCAGTTACAGTGCAAAATCCTTTGGGCCTTTATGAAATTCCAAACTACAGTGTGTCCGTAAAGTCATGGTGGGATTTTAAATAGCTATATTATTGCAACGAAACATGATAATGAGATGAAAAAAAGGTAAATTGAAGAACAACTCTAAAAGAATAACTTTATTTAACGTAGTTCGATATGGGCTCCTCTGGTAGCCCTGCAGACATCTAGGCGGTGATGTGTGTCCGTAAAGTCATGGTGGGATTTTAAATAGCTATATTATTGCAACGAAACATGATAATGAGATGAAACAATGCCAAATTTAAGAACAACTCTCAAAGTTGTATCTTGTAGTTAGTCTAGGCTAAGCTTAACCTTTATCTCGTAGTTAGTCTAGGCTGTCCACATGCCTATGTTGAACATGAGCGTAATAGCCCGAAAGTTAATGTGTGGTGTGCTCTAGCACGAGATCGAGTGATTGGCCCATTTTTCTTCGCGGAACCCACTGTGACGTCACACAACTACCTCGCTATGTTGGAACATTTTGCAGTACCCCAATTTATTGACAATAATGTCATCTTTCAGCAAGATGGTGCTCCTCCGCACTATGCCAACGTTGTTCGAGAATTCCTTAATGAAAAATTTCCACAGAGATGGATAGGAAGAGGAGGATGGAAGCCATGGCCTCCACGCTCTCCGGACCTGACACCTTTGGACTTTTATTTGTGGGGTTACGTCAAGCAAAGCGTGTACAGTGTACCCATTAGGGATATTCATCACTTGCACGAGCGAATCACGGAAGCTATCGCATCCGTCACTCCTGATGTTCTTGGGCGTGTGTGGCTGGAATTGAATCACCGCCTAGATGTCTGCAGGGCTACCAGAGGAGCCCATATCGAACTACGTTAAATAAAGTTATTCTTTTAGAGTTGTTCTTCAATTTGCCTTTTTTTCATCTCATTATCATGTTTCGTTGCAATAATATAGCTATTTAAAATCCCACCATGACTTTACGGACACACTGTATTATTGGACAGACTCCGCTATAGTTTGGCACTGGTTAAGAAGCCAGGCAAGGAAATGGAAACCATTTGTTGCCAATAGGGTGGAGGAAATGCAAGCACACACAGATCCAAAGCAATGGAAGTATTGTTCAGGTACCCAAAACCCAGCTGATTTACCAACACGAGGAATTTCAGTGAAAGATCTTGCACAGTCAAGTTTGTGGTGGAATGGGCCAGAGTGGCAAAAACTTGGAAGTAAAAATTGGCCTTCTTATCAGCCTATTGTAGGAGAATACTAGGCTGAAGAAGAATGAGTGAGTGAGATGAGAAAAAAAGTTCTCAAGTTATGCAGCAGGACCCCATATTGAGGCTTGAGGATATTAGCAGTCTGAAAAGGTTAAGAGTGACAGCATGGGTACATAGATTTACAGACAGCATTAAGGGAGAACCAAGAAGGGAAGGTGTTCTGAACAGTAAGGAGATTCAGCAAGTCAGGCACTAGTGGTTGGTGTATGTGCAGAAGAAAAGATTTGGTGAAGAGAGAAAATTGCTCACTAGCAGTCCATTACAGGTTCTACCAACACATTCTGTTCTCAAAGGTTTCGATGTGTTTTTGGATCAGGATTTATTGAGAGTAGGAGGTAGACTACAGTTTTCTGGGCTTCCAGAGGAGAAAAGACATCCACTTTTGCTACCTTCTGTGGGGCACTTTGAACTTTTAATCCTGGATACTCATTATAAGTAGTTCATGCTGAAATTAGAGAAGTAATAATAGAGATCAGACAGCAGTTTTGGATTCCGAAAATTAGACAAGTAGTAAAAAAGGTCTTGCATAGATGTGTGGTTTGCAAGCGTTGGAGTGCATGAGCAAGGGGAGTCCAACAAAGATTTTGTCTTTTCACATGTGCTACCACCAGAGCAATCTATTTGGAGTTGGTAAACAACTTAAGTAGTGGTGTATTTCTTTTGACCTTTGAAAGGTTTGTGAACAGAAGGGGTTTCCCAAATAAAATCATATATCTGATGATGCAAAAACCTTCATAAAGACTGAAAAGGAACTCCAAGAAGTTTGGTCCTTGCTAAAAGAGGAGGGATTTCACTCCTACTTTTCACACCATTGGGTAGAGTGCGAGTTTAGTATAGAAAGAACACCATGTTGGGGGGATTATGGGGAAGGCTAGTGAGAACTGTAAAGTGTCCATTAAAGAAACTTTTGGTTAATGCTCATTTGAGCAAAGAAGAATTCTGCACTGTTTTGTGTGCAGTAGAAGCAATGGTAAACAGCAGGCCCATCTGTTTATAACAGTATGCAGGATGCAATCATTTTCTCTGTTGTAAGCGATTAACATCAACCCCCAGTTTGCCAGTAGACTTACTGTACAGCCTACCAGAGCAGTCAAGAAGAGTTAACCAGAAGCTTCAAGTAACTTGAAGAGCTACAAGATCAGTTATGAAAGAGGTGGCAGATGGAATACTTGCCATAACTCAATTATTATCCATCAGGCAATGTAAAGGGCTCCAATGAAAATCGTATCAAGGTGGGAGAAGTGGTAAAGCTGGAAGCTTGGTACAATTGAAGAGTTGTTCGTCGGCAAAGACAATTTAGTTAGGTCTGTACTGGTAAAAACTTCAGAAGGAAATCAGCAAAAACACGGATAGTCAAGATGAGGCATTTGGGTTGCAGCCTCATGGAGAAAGCTTGGCTAAACTTGCAGAAGGTAATGACAACTATGTCTCTTCATTGGGAGTGTTAGAAAATCTAGAAGAGGAAGAGCCATTGTTGTTCCAAAGCGATATGATGACTAAGCTGATTGATGCAGCATTTTTTGTCTATATGTATCCATCTCATAATTGTAAAGTTAGTGAAAATTCACTTAATTTAGAGATAACATTTCTGGGGTCTTGTGGCATCATTGTTTGGGCACTGGCAGCGTCCTTTCTACTTGTTTGTTGCATGCGGCACTGATAGGGCGTGGTCTTATAGAGAGCTCTCTTGCAATTCAGTTTGGTTGTTTAGATACAGGATTGTTGCATCGTGCAATGGTGCAGGTTGTGTTGTTGTTGCAAGGTTTAGAAAGAAGACCATAAATGGTGCCTAAAGTAGGACCACATCGAGTCAGCAACCCTGAGGTAGGATCTAATAGGACCTCCAAGTCTTTGAGTTTGTTTTAGTCTAGCTTAACTGGTGCTCGGACCGAATGCCGAAAGTCGAAATGCCGACAGACAAAATGCCGAATGGACAAAATGCCGAAGGGACAAAATTTGTAATTTCTTACTTCATTTTCTATGAAAAATGCATTGCATTGAAATCCCTTAACCAGCGGTTGGTTGGACTCTGAAAGCTCCGCCCAGATCCAACCCCTCGATGGTTTTGCTTAACCTAGACTCTGGAGCATTCGCTCTTCAGAGGTGTAAAGGTAAGCTAATCTTATTTTTGTACAGTGCTTATTTTTGTGCAGTGGATTTCCCGAATTATTTACTTTATATGTTTTGCTTGTTTTCGTGAATTTTCCCTGTGGTTTATTTTTGGTAGGTTTTCATGTTAAAGGTTCATTTATAATTTCCATTTATTATCGCTTAAATATTTACGTAATTTTACATTATATAATTTCTATGCATTGTGGTATGCTTTTTTTCTTATTAATTTAAACTTGTAGTGTTTGGTATACAGTATAAAGCATTTTATGTGACGCCCTTCATTTCAGTATGGAGTTCGTTACAAGTACAAAGGTGGCAAGAAACTTTTGTATGAAGGCTACGCATACATTGTCGATAAAAGAAGAGAGGAACGTGTTTATTGGAGATGCGAGAAACGTGGTGATTGCAGCGCTAGGATTGTTACGTGTGACGATATAATACAAAATATTTCCAATAACCATTCACATCCACCAGATGCTACCCGTAACTGTGCTTTGAAAGTAGTGGAAAAAATAAAGCAGCGGGCTAAACAATCAGATGATGTCACATCTTCTGTAATTAACAAATGTACAAGTGATTTACCTTTAAGTGTATGTGGTGCATTGCCGCACAAAGACTCACTAGCGCGCAGTGTAAGGCGAGCACGGATAGGTAATAATGCTAGTAATGATTTAACTGTAACGACACGAGGTGAAAATTTTTTATTGTACGAAAGTGAAAGTGTAGATATTTATTCTACATTAAAGAATTTAGAAGTTTTAGCTAACAAGAAAAGGTGGTTTGGTGACGGCACGTTTGACTGTGCACCTCTTGGAAAGCAGCTTTATACGATTCACACAGTTGTCACTGAAAATAAAACGTTACCGTTAATGTTCTGTCTCACAATTAATAAAGATGAAAATACATATGACATAATATTTAACTTCCTAAAAGAAAAAAATATTTATCCTGAGTCTATTACAGTAGACTTTGAACAAGCTGCAATAAACAGTATAAGAAAGTGTTTTCCCAGGGTTTCTATATATGGTTGTTTCTTTCACTTTGGTCAATGTTTGTGGCAAAAAATTCAACATTTTGGCTTACAAAATTGGTATACTAATCCAGAAAATGCTCTTCTAATCAAACAGTTGGAAACATTGGCCTTTGTTCCTCCACAGGATGTATGCAGATTATTTACAGATCTTATGGAATCACTGGACCAAGAAACAGATGTTGTTCTAGGTGACTTTTTGGAGTATTTTGAAAGGACATGGCTCGGCGTTGTTCATCGTGGTCGACGAAGGCGACCGACATTTGAAATTGACATGTGGTCTGTCTACAGCCGAATTGAATCTGACTTACCAAGAACCAACAATTCACTCGAGGGATGGCACCAGGCATTTAGTAGCAGAGTTGCGATAACTCACCCAACCTTGCCAAAACTTATTCAAAACATTAAACTAGAACAAGCCAACACAGAAGTAACCCTAGAACAAATATCTCTTGGCGCCAATGTTACAAGAATAAATAAAAAATACAGGAAAATAAATGAGCGTATTAAAAAAGTATATGCCACTTATAATGAGTCCAGTGGGTTGTCGTACCTAAGAGCAATAGCTCATAATTTATAGTTTTTAAATTAAAGTTTTATTAAAATAAACCATTTTTTATCATTTACCCTTCATTATTTTTTTATTTATTCTCTAAAAGTTCAAACCATAATAACTTTTTGGATTTTCCAACAAATGTTTACAATTTTCTAAATTGTCGGCATTTTGTCCCTTCGACATTTTGTCCATTCGTCATTTTGTCTGTCGGCATTTTGACTTTCGGCATTCTGTCTGCACACGAGCTTAACTTAGGCTATAAGTTAAAAAGCCCTTCAGAGCTTGGTCGTTCAAGGCTTAGCTGGGATTCTGAACCCACTAAAAATAAAAAAAATAACAAATGGTATAGTGTTCTCTGAATGCTGCAGACGACGACATTATTACTCCAAGACCCTGACATGTGGGTTTGTTGTTGTAGGGATATAACACTACCTTATGGGACAGAGCTCATGACTTCTGAGACTTCAGATTTAACTCCATTTACTTCCACTCTTTGTGTTCTTTGAATAAGAAAATTAAATATTCATCTTCCCAGCTTTCAAGTAATTCCTGTATTCTTAAGTTTGTGCGCTACAACTCCATGGTCACATTTACGTTCAAAGCAGGGCCGGATTAAGACCTTTAGAGGCCCTAAGCACTTAAAAGATTTTGGTGCCCCATATATATGTAATTCAAAATATAAACAAAAATAAACCATAAAATAAAATTTTATTTTTTGAAATGAAACAAAACTTACAGTAAGATGGAAAATAATGTTTATTTTTGTATACTTCCATTTCATTTATATTTGAAAAGTTTTCTCCTACTTTTTTTAATTGCAAAATCTTTGATCAGATCCTCAAAACTAATCTTACGTAACACATCTGCTTCTATACTTAGTAGAGATAAGGCATCCAGCCTGCCTTGTTGCATAGTTGTTCTGTTGATGTTTTTAATATACTTCAACTGAGAAAATGAACGCTCAGCTGAGCAATTTGTGACCATTAATGTTAAAAATATACGAAAGGCAATTTCTACATTTGGGAAGGCACACTCAATATTGTCTTCTACAATTATTTTATAAAGTTCAGCATGACTGAATCTTGTTTTTACATTTACTATAGCACACGAAAATATTTAATCTATATGTATTTTTAATATGGCGCTCAAAGGGTTGTTGTTCACTACAAATTCAAACAATGAAAAAAAATAAATACTATATATGAATATATATAATTCAGTTTTCAACAGCTTATAGGCTATAAGCCGCGATTATAATAGTATAATAAATCCATGGTAAATCCGACAATGGAAAATTTCTGTGGTGCCCCCCTTCCCTTGATGCCCTAAGCACGGGCTTATTTTGCTTAATGGTTAATCCGGCCCTGGTTCAAAGCACTTTATAAGGTTGGAAGTGAGAGCTACTGGCCGATAATTCTTGGGCATTGCTCTGTTTAATACCTCCTTTTATGTTAGCATAGACCGTGCATGGAACAAAGGACTCTTCTGGGAAAAAATAATCCACTATAGTCCGAATAAGTATTGGCAAATGACAAATACTATAGTTTTTCTTTTAAGTGATGGAAGCTCAACGTGGACAACGGGTCACTAGCAAAGGTTTAAGTTTTGGTTTTTGGCAAAAAAATACAATAGTTACCCCGTTTGTTTGATGTATTCGATCCATCGTAAATGTAATGAGTTTCTTGCGTATACAGTATTGAGGTTCTGAATGTAGCGATCTGGAAAGCTTTAAACCCTGTCCCAAAGCTGGGTCTTATCTGCTTAGCAGATAGTTGGTGATGGAAGCTGTATTTTGGGGCCTCTTTGCTACTGACCCGTTGCTCACGTTGGGCTTCCATCAGGAAAAAGAAAAATTATAGTTTTTGTCATTTACCATTACTTATTCTGACTATAGTGGACTTAATTTTCCCAGAAGCGTTCCTTGTTCCATGCACGATCTGTATAAATAGGGATTGGTTAAGTGGTATGTTTTCGTTTGTTTTGAAGAAAATATCACAACTTAACTTATATGAAATCCCTAGTTCCACAGATTCCCTGTAACACACACACACACACACACTAGGGGCAGTCAATATATTTTGCCCCACCCTTTTTTCTTAGCTAAATAATAGGTTATGGGGCTGAAATGCCTTTTGGGCCGTAAGTTTGAACTCTCTGCGTTTCACATAACAGGATTTTTCCAGTATGAACCTCCCCTCCTTGTATAAAACCGCTTTTAAACGCCCTTGTATAAAACCGATGGTTAACGCAGTTTCTAAAATGGCGTCTGACAGTGATGTGCGTCGTAAACAGAGAGCTGTTATCGAGTTCTTAACCGCAGAGAAGGAAACAGTTGGAAATATTCACAAACGTCTATAAAACGTTTACGGTGATGCTGCTAATGATCGAAGCACGGTTGAACGCTGGTCTAAACGTGTGAGATCATCGGAGAGAGGGAGAGCCAGCCTCGATGATGAGGCGCGCAGTGGTCGCACGGCATCACCTGTGACATCTCACACTGTGCAACGTGCTAACAGCATCATTCGATCAAATCGGCGCCTCACATATCAAGGAGCTATCACTGGAGCTGGGAATTAGTGAAAGAAGTGTGAATACGATAATTTAGCAACTGGGATACTCAAAAGTGTTTTCACGGTTTGTTCCTCGCCAACTGACTGAAGATCACAAAGCCCAAAGAAAAGAAATTGCTTCTGAGTTGTTGGTTCGATACGAGACAGAAGGGGATGACTTCCTTTCACAAATTGTGACTGGGGATGAGACTTGGGTACATCACTTCAACCTGAAACAAAACGCCAATCCATGGAGTGGCATCACGCAGACTCCCCACGCAAGAAAAAGGTCCAGAGACGTGTAAGCGAGTTCGACCGGACAAAAAACTGGAAGACGTCCTTCTTTTGCAGATAACGCAAAAACACAGAACAGTTTGCAAACAAGAGAGGCCATCACAAAAATGCGCTTGACTATGTTACCCCACCCTCCATACAGCCTGGATCTGGCACCTTCAGACTTTCATTTGTTTGGGTCAATAAAGGCTGTTATTCGTGGAAGAAAGGTTGAGTGACGATGAGGTTGTTCAGGAGGTTAAGAGGTGGCTCCAGTGTAACCCAGCGGACATTTACCAGCAATGTTAGAAAATCTAGAAGAGGAAGAGCCATTGTTGTCCCAAGGCGATATGATGACTAAGCTGATTGATGCAGCATTGCTTGTATATATTAAGTTAAAGTGTGTATATATCCATCTCATAATTGTAAGGTTAGTGAAAAATTCACTTAATT
Organism: Bathynomus jamesi; assembly: GCA_023014485.1. Taxonomy (NCBI): domain Eukaryota; kingdom Metazoa; phylum Arthropoda; class Malacostraca; order Isopoda; family Cirolanidae; genus Bathynomus; species Bathynomus jamesi. The sequence continues at coordinate 609,641 of JAJOZX010000289.1, forward strand.
TAGAGCTAGCATTTTTGGGCTCTTGTGGCATCATTGTTTGGGCACTCTTGTGGCATCATTTTTTGGGGGCACTGCGCGTTCTGGCTACTCGTTTGTTGAATGCGGCATTTACAGGGCGTGGTCTTATAGAGAGCTCTTTTGCAATTCAGTTTGGTTGTTTAGATACAAGATTGTTGGATCGGGTAATGGTGCAGGTTGTGTTGTTGTTGCAAGGTTTAAAAAGAAGACCATAAATAGAGCCCCTTTTGTTTTTATCTTAATTTTATACAACTGAGGCCTAAGGTAGGCCCACATCGAGTCAGCAACCCTGAGGTAGAACCTAATAGGACCTCCAACTCCTTAAGTTTTTAGTCTAGTTTAACTTGGGCTGTAGGTTAAACTGGCCCTTCAGAGCTTGGCCGTTCACGGCTCACATGGGATTCTGAACCCAATAAAATAAAATAAAATAACATGGTCCTTCGGAACCGGATTCTAGCCCAAGACTGAGTCAGTGACTATTTTTCGGCAAAGTTCTGATTGTGCAAATTGTAGCCCAAGTAAGGCCTGGACGGGTTGAGCATAATTGAGTTAAGGTCCCAGGGTAGAAAGTTTGGTCGCTCAATTGCGAAACTTGGCCGCTAATCTGTCGTTGTTTTGGGCCTACATTTTACCGGTTTGGTTAATTTTGGTTTATTGTTCGTAGGCGAGGGTTGCAGACTTCAGTGCGCCAGTTACTTGGGTGTAAAATTTGGTATTCCATACTGGTGGTTGGTCAGTAGTCAGTACCCCACCCAGCAATTCAGTTTATTTGAAAAAAGCAAAATTTGAGTTTGATCAGTTTGGTTTAAGTATTTTTGCCAATTCAGCTTATTTGGCATTGAGCCCAATTGTTGTTTGCATTGAAGATGAGTGCAGCTGAATTGAACAAGTTTAAAAAAAGGAGAAGCGCCTACAAAGGTCTAATTACAAAGGTCACTGCCACTATAGATTCTGCCACAGAGCAAGAGGATTTAAGCTTAGTGACTGCACAGCTTTCCATATTAGAAACTAAAAAGGTTGCTCTAAGCGAAGTAAATGTTAAAATTGAGGCTCTTACAGAAGAAGATGAAATAGAAAATAACATAATTTACTTTGAAGAGATTATTGATGATATATGATAATTAAAGTATGCCACAGAGCAAAAGAGTTTAGCAGCTCAGTATAGATAGAGACCAGATCTAATAATGAGACACAACCCTCAACAAATGGTGTTTGTGAAGTTAAGGTTAACAGATCTGCAGTTCAATTACCGAGGCTTGTACTCAAAACATTTTCTGGGAGTATTCAGGAATGGCAAGGATGGGCAGTCAACCATTCACAGCGGTTCGTGGAAGACACCGTTCACATTCAAAATATTGAGCGTTGTTGGAAAGACGTGAAGAGCTGGATATTACGGTCTGGCAACAAAACCCAATCCTATTCAAAGTATCTTGCATGGTACTTGTTTAACCGTGAATATCCCTCTATCCCTCTCAACAACGTCTAGACAAATTCATGTTGGTCGCCGCGGATTTGTACAGGCACCCTAACGGTGCTATTTAAGGTAAGAAATTGCGAAAAAACGCGGGTTAGGTCAGTTTAGGTTAGGTTAGGTCAGTTTAGGTTAGGTTAGGTCTGAACCAAAACACATTTTTCTGGTGTTTTTTGGTGTGATTTGCTCAAATCTGAACTTCGTTTCTTTGGGAAATGAGCCGTTTTTGAGAAATTTTCAATTTTAAAATTTCTCAAAAACGGCTCATTTCCCAAAGAAACGAAGTTCAGATTTGAACAAATCACACCACAAAACACCAGAAAAATGTGTTTTGGTTCAGAAAGGAGGAAAAGCACTAAAACGAATAATTACCATTACCCACATCCACCCAAACTAGTGACGAAAATAGGTTTTTCTGGTGTATTTCATGCTGTTTCAATTAAATCTGACCTTCGTTTTTGGCGCAAATGCAGTGTTATGGAGATACCCCTCATCCTCCACAGGGCTTTGAAAAAGAGGGAAATTGTGGGCTAAAAAGGCCAGAATCAATTGAAACAACATGAAATACACCAGAAAAACCTATTTTCGTAAGTAATATTCATGGCAAAAGTAACCTAATCTAACCTAACCAATCGTCAAGAGCGTACAGTTAAAACTAACGAAAATAACACAACTTAACCTAACCAATTGCCAAGGGCATAGAGTTGACCTAACGGGCATATAGCTGACTTAACCGGGCATTCAATTAACCTAACCGGGCATGGGTGCCCCATAATGAATTCGGGAGCTGGAAAGGTAAGTAGTTGGAAATATTATCAGTGCACTTACATTAATTATGGGAGGCTTCAGGTAATTTAGTTCATTACCATACTGAGGACCCGTAAGAGAGGTCTTGAGCACGCCGTGAGCTCGAAATATAGCGACAGCAGCGCTATCGTTGTTATATTTTATTTTATTGGGTTCAGAATCCCAGCTGAGTCCTGAACGGCCAAGCTCTGAAGGGCCAGTTCAACCTACAGCCCAAGTTAAGCTAGACTAAAACTTACGGAATTGGAGGTCCTATTAGGTCCTACCTCAGGGTTGCTGATTCGATGTGGGCCTACCTTAGGCCTCAGTTGCATAAAATTAAGATAAAAATCAAAAGGGGCACTATTTATGGTCTTTCTCAACCTTGCAACAACACACAACCTCACAACCTGCACCATTGCACGATGCAACAATCTTGTATCTAAACAACGAAACTGAATTGCAAGAGAGCTCTCTATAAGACCACACCCTGTAAGTGCCGCATTCAACAAACGAATAGGAAGGACGCGCAGTGCCCAAAAAAATGATGCCACAAGAGTGCCCAAACAATGATGCCACAAGAGCCCAAAATTGCTATCTCTAAATTAAGTGAATTTTTCACTAACCTTACAATTATGAGATGGATATGTATACACCTTAACTTAATATATACAAGCAATGCTGCATGAACCAGCTTAATCATCATATCGCCTTGGGATAACAATGGCTCTTCCTATTCTAGATTTTCTAACACCCCACCGAAGAGGCAATGTTGTCATTACCTTCTGCAAGTTTAGCCAAGCCTTCTCCATGAGGCTGTAACTCAAATGTTTCATCTTGACTATCCGTGTTTTTGTTGATTTCTAAAGCAAAGTCTTTTTGTATAGGTCTCTTTAATTTCCCTCCTGAAGTCTTTACCAGTGCAGACCTAACTAAATTGTCTTTGCCAACAAACAACTCTTCAATTATGCCAAGCTTCCAGCATTGCCTTGGTCTTTCATCCCCAATCATTACCACTTCTCCCACCTTGATACAATTTGCATTGGAGCCCTTTACATTGCCTGATGGGTAATAATTGAGTTCTGAGAAGTATTCCATCTGCCAACTCTTCCATAACTGATCTTGTAGCACTTCAAGGTACTTGAACCTTCTGGTTAACTCTTCTTGAGTGCTCTGCATAGGCTGTAAGTCTTCTGGCAGACTGGGGCTTGATGTTAATCGTTTACCACAAAGAAAATGATTTGGTGTCAATGGCTCTGCATCCTGCATACTGTTATAAACAAAGGTGATAGGCCTACTGTTCACCATTGCTTCTACTTCACACAAAACAGTGCAGAATTCATCTTTGCTCAAATGAGCATTAGCTGAAAGTTTCTTTAATGGACACTTTACACTTCTCACTAGCCTTTCCCAAAATCCTCCCCACCATGGTGCTCTCTCAACAATAAACTCCCACTGTACCCCATAGTGTGAAAAGTAGGATTGGAAGCCCTCCTCTTTTAGCAAGGACCAAACTTCTTGGAGTTCCTTTGCAGCCCTTTTGAAGGTTTTTGCATTATCCGATATGATTTTATTTGGGAAACCCCTTCTGTTCACAAACCTTTTAAAGGCCAAAAGAAATACATCACTATTTAAGTTGCTTACCATCTCCAAATGGATTGCTCTGGTGGTAGCACACGTGAAAAGACATATATAACCTTTGTTAGACTCCCCTTGCTCATACACATAGACTGGACCTGCGAAGTCTACTCCCACTACATCAAATGGGGCAGTATAGACACACCGTTCTCTTGGAAGTAGAGCCATCTTTTCATAATAAGGCTTTGCACTCCAACGCTTGCAAACCAGACATTTGTGAAAAATGCTCTGTATGAATTGGTCCCCAATTAATCCACCCCTAATATCTCCAGTCTAACTATAGAGTAGATTAAGTCTAGCCTTGTAGGGGTCAGCCTAGAGATTCCGGAAATGGTCCAGAGCGGGCAGAGTAAATTGACTCGCAGTGGCGGCTCGTGACTTTCAGTTATGGGGGTGCTGCCTCAGAAATTGCGAACAATTGTGTCATATATATATATATATATATATATATATATATATATATGAGAGAGAGAGAAAGTCGAATAGATAAATAGATAACTACTCACTACTCAGTAGTAGTATAGCCGAAAAAGGGGAGAGTGCAAGAATGTTGCAGGTTATTATGTAATGTTGCAAAAGGGGGTGGGGTTGTTGCAAAGGGGGGAGGGGGTTGCAAAAAAAAGAAAAAAAAAAAATCCCCCAAAGGTGGGATGCTGCAGGTACAACAAGGAAAACTTGGAGGCGGCGTTATCCCCCAAGAGAAAGGAGAGAAAGGAGGAGGAGAGGTGTTCACCTGGCAGGAGCCAAGTGCACATTAAGACTTCAGCCGAGTAGGCGTTGTTTTATAGGCTCCTAATCAGCCAGTTGGCTGTAAATGGCTTGAGTTGCCAGATACCGCGATACCATTGTATACATTATTATAGACTCCTAATCAGCCAGTTGGCTGTAAATGGCTTGAGTTGCCAGATACCTCTTTTTAGCAGTATTATTGTATACATTATTATAGACGCCTAATCAGCCAGTTGGCTGTAAATGGCTTGAGTTGCCAGATACCTCTTTTTAGCAGTATTATTGTATACATTATTATATGCGCATAATCAGCCAGTTGGCTGTAAATGGCTTGAGTTGCCAGATACCATTGTATACATTATTATAGACTCCTAATCAGCCAGTTGGCTGTAAATGGCTTGAGTTGGCAGATACCTCTTTTTAACAGTATTATTGTATACATTATTATAGACGCCTAATCAGCCAGTTGGCTGTAAATGGCTTGAGTTGCCAGATACCTCTTTTTAGCAGTATTATTGTATACATTATTATATGCGCATAATCAGCCAGTTGGCTGTAAATGGCTTGAATTGCCAGATACCATTGTATACATTATTATAGACTCCTAACCAGCCAGTTGGCTGTAAATGGCTTGAGTTGGCAGATACCTCTTTTTAGCAGTATTATTGTATACATTATTATATACGCCTAATCAGCCAGTTGGCTGTAAATGGCTTGAGTTGCCAGATAGCGCCATGTATTCTCTAATCGAAGACTGAGTTGCCAGATACCATTGTATACATTATTATAGACTCCTAATCAGCAAGTTGGCTTAGAAGGCTTAAATGTTGCCAGATACCGCAATACCACTGTATACATTATTATATTTCTTAAAAGAATACCGGTAGTAGGTTTAGAAGGCATAACAATTAAGTAAAACAACATTGCATCATTCTGTTTATTATAAATATATAGAAAATAAATATACATTTCAATTGAGGAATATGCATATAACAGTACAGGAAATATATACACACAATTTTGGATATATATAAAATAAAATATACATTTCAAATAAATATACACTTCAATAGAAATATGTACATAACAGTAGAGGAGAAATATCACGCAAAATATATATATAAACACAAATCAATAGAAATATGCGTATAATCAGTACAGGAGAAATGTCAAGCAAAATATATATATAAATACAATTCACTTTTTTTTCAAAATACTAAACTCGGTCTTAATCGAGTTTACAATTACATCATTATTGCTCTGCATTACGCAGTATATGCGGCTTAATAATATTTCACCGCTTAAAGTATAGGGAAACCTGTACTCGATATGAAGGGCTTTAATATCGTTCAGTACTATTTTTGTTCCCACTTTACAACCGGCTGGTAAGTCATCTTTAAATACGTCTAGAATACAATCAAAAGCACGCACAAAGAGTTCATCGTTAGCTACATTATTAAACACAAGTTTATAAACACGCTTTTCCAATCGAGGGTTTATTTCTACCGACTCGAGCTTTTCAATCGTGAACTCACTCAACATAGCGGCAATTGAAATAATCTTCTAAATCGTTACGACAACTGCGCGTTATATAAAGAAATAGTTCTTCAGGGTGAACGGTGTAGGTGAGCTCAGCCTTGTACCGATCAATTGCTTTGTACCAAAGTTCATGGTATTTCAAAGAGTCTAAACTTTTTAAATAAACGTCCAGCTCTAGACCATTCTCACCAGCCCTACACTCGGTAAACCCATCGAGCAGAGCGGTGTAGGCGTATTGAAGTACTGTATCAAAATAAAGCATGTCCGTAACACGCGCGTCTAATATAGGTTTCAGTTTACGGAATCCGACGATTTCAAACATTCTGTCGAGGATGAAACGGTTTCGCGTAGGAACAAGAGCGTTATTATCAGAAGCATTCTTCCACATCAGCCGTATATCAATGCACGGCCGATCGTTATTTATACACAACGTACATACAACGGCGTATGAGGGTGCGTCACTAATCTGCTCTCTTCTTGTACCTACGTTAGCAGGTATTTTATAACGATCTTCACTCCACTTCTCAACTATCACAAAGATTCTATTCATCTCCTCGATACTTAAATAAACCCGCTTGTTTGTCGGTCTACATTCCGTTTCCAGTACATAGCTAATGGTACCGGAATTACGCCTGAACACGCGCAACGATTTCGTCACGGACACATCGTACGAGGCGTTGAGAATGCTGCTCAAAGGAAGTTCCATCGTATTCGAGGAGCGCACGTCCACTTGGCTCAAGCTCTGAGATAACTATGAGCCGTGTGAGGCACGCAGGTAGGCAGGAATGGTTCGACGGGCGGCTGACTCGATGATACGTGAATGGGCTTGTTCGTATGACCGCGAGTCGAATTGTTGTACATATTTCAGTACAAGAATATCACTACCAGCCTACGCAGCAGACAGTTTGGATAAGAACAAGGAACATTTTATGTTTTACTAAACATCTCCACACTCCGGCGCACTATTTGAGAGGAACATATGTTCATATTTTTCCTTTCTGCCCATCAAACGATACTCGTCTCTAAACTCTGTTAAAAATTCACGCAGGGCACTAGCCACAACCTCATTACGAACCTCATCATGATATACGTTAATATAGTGATAAAAATACTTAAGATTGTCCATGATCACGAGATTCACATTTTCAGTCGTAGGGTATGAGTAATCGACATGGTGTAGCATGACGTAATACCGCTTGTCACACCACCCATCAGCAAGACTCATTATCCATACCTGCTGCTTCTCTTCTGCACGCGTTGTTTCTTTTACTTCACGGTGTATGTGAGACTTTATAAAGTTTAGCTCTGCAGTATACTTCAGCACATCGTCTGTGCAACGAAAGCCTTCAACGGTCTCACCAGAACATCCGTAGAGTATTTGTACATCTTGGAACTTCGCACAATCCAATGTGTTTTTAAAAGAGGCATAGGAGGGATGAATAGGAAGTTTTTCGGTATCCACCACATCCTGGCACTTTACTGAATACCATTTCGTAAACGTTGTACAAGCAATATTAAAGGTAGCCATTTGAATATACGTCTTGTTGGTTTTCGTCGTCGTCGTCGTTGGGCCTAGGCAAGCTACGGCTTGGGACCGTAGCGCATCTATCCGGTATAGGTTAACCTGGATGATGTAGCCATAAGCACTGCCGCTGGTTAAGTGCCAACCAGTGATTATCTCACTAGCCGTATTGAGTCCGTTAGGCGAAACTGCGATAGTACCAAGGATGGAAAATATAACCCTTGGATTTCTATTATTTATTTGCAAAATGGACATGGTATTAGATTAAAATAATTATTTGAATATAAATAATTAACTGACAATTGTGATATATAATTAATTATGTTTACATACAATAAAATAATACAGTATACATAAAATTAGTATTAATGTGGTTTACAATTGAATTATGATGGGTAACTAATTTAAAATGAATTTATAGCTATTCCGAAATTCAAGACGGTAAAATTTAACATTTATCTTGAAACTAAAATAAGAGTATTCACTACACACTCCCCCACCAGAGAGGAAGTTCAAAGAGTTCCGAACGACACAGATTTCCCCTGGACCTTTTTGGTAGCTACATGTACCTCGCTTAAGGTTGATTCCAAAAACGCAGGCTTAAGACGATCGATAGAAACTTTGTCGACCTTGGAACCGCGCTGGATGAGAAATGATTTGCGCGTACGTCGGAGAACTTCATAGGGCCCGTCATATGGACATTGGAGAGGCCGTTTTGGGACAGGTACACGAACGAAAACGTGGGTGCAAGACTGGAGGGCTGGGGAAACAAAGATGTTCTGTTGGCTAGTCAATCGAGGGGGAACAGGCTGAAGGGACTGCATGTGAGAGGAAAGTGTTTGAGCGAATTCCGTAGGATCACATGACTTATCCCCTGCAGTGAAGTAGCCACCTGGTAGCCGCAGTGTTGTTCCATAGACTAGTTCAGCCGCTGTAGTCTTCAGATCACTCTTAAATGCAGAGCGAATACCAAGCAACACGAGTGGAAGCTTATCCATCCAATGGGAGTCTTCGTGACATATAAGGGATGACTTCAGCTGGCGATGGAAGCGTTCGACGAGGCCGTTAGCTTGCGGATGATACGCACAGGTATGCGCATGTACTGTACCCAACAAGCTGGTAAACTTCTTCCAAAGCGAAGACTCAAATTGGCGACCTTGGTCAGTGATGACTTTTGTCGGCAATCCAAATCTTGATACCCATCCATGAAGAAAGGCTCTTGCAACAGTGTCCGCTTGGATATCAGGAAGTGGGATGGCTTCAGGCCATCTGGAAAAGCGGTCGAGACAGGTGAGCAGATAACGTTGGCCTTGAATCACTGGAAGAGGGCCAACAATGTCTACATGAATTACCTCAAATCGCTGGGATGGGGGCGGAAATGCGTCAAAGGGGGACCTGGTGTGCCTTTGGACTTTGGCACGCTGGCAGGCAAGGCACGTTTTGGTCCAATGTTTGACATCCTTCCGCATCGAGGGCCAAACAAAGCGAGAGGTAACCAGGTGTTGCGAAGCACGGATACCAGGATGGGAGGGCTTATGAAGATCCGTGAAGACTGCTTGTCTGTGACATGGAGGGACGTAAGGGCGAACAGCAGCTGTTGATACGTCGCAATAGAGGGGCACAGACAATCCTGGCATACTCATTTTCTTGAGGGAAAGTGAGTGAGTGGAGTCTTCTCTGAGCAGGTCTTGTAGTTCCGTATCCTTATCTTGATCCTGTGCAATAGCATTCCACAGTGTAGAGCTGAGGGTAACAGAAGTAATCTCTATTCTTGAAAGTGCATCCGCTGGAGTGTTCAAGACACCTTTGATGTGGCGGATATCTGTGGTAAATTGCGAGATATAATCGAGTTGCCTGATGACTCTGGGAGAGTGGTTACAGCTGTTTTTATTGAAGACAGTGACCAAAGGTTTGTGGTCGGTAAAAACACAAAACTCTCGGCCTTCAAGGAAATGTTGAAAATGCTTCACGTTTAAGTAAATAGCAAGAAGTTCACGTCCGAAAGCACTATAACGCGTTTGGGCTGGCTGCAGCTTTTTCGAGTAAAACGCGATGGGTGCTTGTTGACCGTTAATGGTTTGTTCCAACACCCCACCGATCGCAACATCTGATGCATCGACCGTCAGAGTTAGGGGGGCATCACTGATAGGAAATGACAGAGACAATGCACTATTGATAGCATTTTTGGCATTGTCGAACGCCTGTAAACTATCGCTACACCATACCAATTTCGTTACCTTGCGTTTGTGTGTGATCATAGCGTGTAGAGGAGCAAGAACACTGGCACAGTTTTTAATGAACTTGTGGTAATAATTTACCAAACCTAGAAACCGACGTAACTCACGCTGATTATTTGGCATAGGGTAATTTTTTATCACTTCACACTTGTCCTGAAGGGGGGTAATTCCGTGCTGCGAAATCGTGTGACCAAGAAATTCCAAGGTTGGCTGTGCAAACACACACTTAGATGCATTAATAGTAACACCGTATTGTTCTAAGCGTTGAAAGAGGAGTGAAAGATGTTCCTTATGTTCCTCTTCCGTTGAGCTGGCCACAAGCAAATCATCGATGTAGGCATAAACAAAGTCTAAGCCTCTGGTGACCTCATCTATAAACCTCTGAAAGGTTTGCGCAGCATTCCGTAGCCCGAACGGCATCTTCACAAATTCGAATAACCCAAATGGTGTACAAACTGCAGTCTTGGGAATATCCGAAGGCTCTACGGGAATGTGGTGGAAAGCCTTAACGAGGTCTATTTTACTGAAGATAGATTTGCCGTGGAGAAGAGAAGTAAAGTCTTGGACATTTGGTACCGGATATCGGTCCGGGATGGTTGTCGAATTCAAAAACCGGTAATCCCCACATGGTCTCCAGTCTCCTGACTTCTTCTGGACCAGGTGTAGGGGAGAGGACCAACTGCTTTTGGAAGGTCTTATTATCCCAAGATCTATCATAAGCTGGAATTCCGATTTGGCAGCTTTCAGTTTGTCCGGGGCAAGACGTCTGGGTTTTGCAAACACAGGGGGACCTTTTGTTGTAATGTGATGGGTAATGGTGTGCTTAATGGTATCACCCATCTGCAACGGTTGAGGAATTCCTGGATATCGCTGGAAAAGGCACTGGTACATGGAATTAGGGGGAACGAGGGAAAGTGCAGAGTTCGAGGCGTCCGGAAGGGCAACCTGTTTGGCAAGAACAGAAAGCAGTGTGGCCTGGTCGCATAAGCGTCGCTTGTCAAGATCCACCAGGAGTTTGAAATGCTGGAGGAAGTCAGCGCCGATTATGGGATGCTGCACTTGAGCACAGATGAAAATCCACTTGAAGGATCGGTGAAGGCCCAAGTTTAGTTCACGCGACTGAGTACCGTACGTGGGTATGCGTGAACCGTTAGCAGCGTATAGAGGCGGAGATTCCGAGTGCGTATGACCAGATTTTTGAGGGAATACACTGACTGACGCTCCGGTATCGACCAAGAAATTGACACCAGAGTTCCTGTCCTTTATGAATAACAGGTTGGCAGTGCGAGTACTAGACGCCATTAGGACTCGCTGCTGGGGTTTTCCGACGAAAAATTGCAAGGGGAGATGCACTTCCTAGCCTTCTTTCCAAATTTAGAGTGGTAGAAGCAGATCTTCCCGGAACTCGAACGATGCCTCTTCGTAAATCTTGACCGAGAATGGCTTCTTTGCCGTTGATTTTGTAGCAGAGAACAAACGTGGTTGAGTTGTTGACTTAACTCTTCCACTTTCAACTCCAGTTCCGATTGTGTGTTCACGTTGTTGACCGGAGCTGTGTCAATCTCCACTACTTTGTCGGCAGTTTCTGCTAGTTTATCAACTGGAGTAGCAGGATCCATAGTGGCCAAGACACGCTGAGCTGATGGAGGAAGTTTCTGCAAGAACAACTGTCTAAAGATGTCCTTATCGAAGGTTTGTGCGCGTTCGCCTAGAGCGCACTGCATAGCCCTCAGCATTTGAGTGGGCTTACGGTCTCCAAGTTCTTCTTTTGAGATTAACTGATGTAGTTTCTCACGCTCGGAGACAGTGGTGCGGCACAGGATGGCAGACTTCAGATCGTTGTATGGGTCCTCACTCGTGGAAGTAGACACGATGACGTCACGGACTTCAGAGATGATGCTCGCTGGTAGAGAGGACAAAACATGATCGTATTTTGTCCTGCTAGCGGTGATCCTTCCCAAGTTGAATTGTGATTCCACTTGGTGGAACCAAATAAATGGATCACCCGGCCAGAAGACGGGGAGCTTTACGCTCAAGTGGGAGATGGCACCAGCGTCGTCAGACATCTTCTCCTATGCTTGCTGACGTACAAGCAAGACAAGTTACCAACGAAGGAGTGGAGGTTGAGACGAGCGCAGGCACAGAGCGCACGGGCAGGGGTGAGGGGCAGAGGGCACGAGCGACGTTACAGTCTGGTCCTAGTCGCTCGGGTGAAGGGGGTGATGGGCACGAACGACGTTACAGTCTAGTCCTAGTCGTTCGGGTAAAAGGGGGGAATCCAACTCCGGGGTCACCAATTGTTGGTTTTCGTCGTCGTCGTCGTTGGGCCTAGGCAAGCTACGGCTTGGGACCGTAGCGCATCTATCCGGTATAGGTTAACCTGGATGATGTAGCCATAAGCACTCTGCCGCTGGTTAAGTGCCAACCAGTGATTATCTCACTAGCCGTATTGAGTCCGTTAGGCGAAACTGCGACAGTACCAAGGATGGAAAATATAACCCTTTGATTTCTATTTTTTTTTTTTTTTTTTCTGTTTAAGGTGTTTCAACCCTGCTGGATTATTGACACCATATTTTTTTTTTTTTTACCCCCCGAAGGAAGGTTGTAAAATAAAGAATTCATATACATTTTTCGATTTCTATTATCTATTTGCAAAATGGACATGGTATTAGATTAAAATAATTATTTGAATATAAATAATTAACTGACAATTGTGATATATAATTAATTATGTTTACATACAATAAAATAATACAGTATACATAAAATTAGTATTAATGTGGTTTACAATTGAATTATGATGGGTAACTAATTTAAAATGAATTTATAGCTATTCCGAAATTCAAGACGGTAAAATTAACATTTATCTTGAAACTAAAATAAGAGTATTCACTACAGTCTGATCTGAATACACGTCTGATCTCTCGGGCTTACTGCGGTCGACTGACCACGCAGGGATTCCCAGATAGTAGCATGACTCCGGTCTTACAGTGGGCGGAGCTTAGAACTTTCACCTACACACACACACACACACACACACACACACACACACACAAAGGAGAAAGTGAAACGCTATTTGAAACATGATTTATTTAATAAACGAGATATTCAAGTTATATATATTTACAAATACGATTTAATAAACGAGATATTCAAGTTATATATATATATAATTACAAATAGATACGATTATATACAAGACGTGTGAGTTAGAAGCATCATTGGTGTCCAAAGGGTACGGTATCATAGGTACCAGGTAACTGGTAACGTTTCCTATAGGTGTTACGGCACACCATCGTACCCCTAAGTTCCTTCACGCCCCCCAGCTTCTGCGCCCGAAAATTGTGGGTGCCTACAATTAGTTGGAGAGGTTGTTCATCCAAACATACTAGATCCTTCAACGACTCAAAGTTAACAACCTCCCGATTCGCATGGTTGAGCGTAATACCCTTTGCCTTCACGATATATTTCAATTCCTCCCACACCCTGACCCGTACCCCATAAGTCTTAGGTCCTGTTGAGGCAAAAGAGTCGGCGTATGCGTTGTCCCCATACTCATCCTTGATCTCATCAGTGAGCTCGCCGAGGAACTCCCCAATAGTGGGCATGTATTCACCCTCCCTCTCTGTGAATATCACGCTATCTGTATCGGCATACAATACTCTCCGCCCAAGAGAATGCAATAGACCCCAAAGTTTTATACGGGCGTAGGCTGTTGTGAAGCTGGCCACAGGTATGTTTCTAACCCTTGAGGTATCTGTGGCAAATTCAGTGTTGTTGTACTTTATTACGTAAGTATTACCTACATTTACGATCTCCATGACCTCTTTATCGGGGGCATTGGCATAATCCCAGACATCGCTATAACTTTGTGCCAAATGAATGCTCCCTCTGCCGGTATTCTGCGCAAATTTTCCCCATAGACTGTTTAGACACAACTTTGCACTAAAGCGCTTGCCAGGATTCTTTACAATTTGGACACGATCAAGTTGTATACCTTCGCGGTCGCGGTAACGTTGAATATAGGCAGACTTTTCATCTTCGGTATCAACTCCTCGCGGATACCCTGATGCCTCAACCTTATCCTTCAAAAAGGTGTTTATATATGGTGTGAAAAGGTTGGGTAGCTTCTGAAACCTCCACACCTCATGTATCTTCAGTATTCTATAACCATGGCGTACGGCTAGGGCCAACTCAGGACTTGTATATACGCCTCTGATCTTACGCTGGTGGGGTATATGGTTACATTCGCCGTTATCCTCTTCCGCGCACTTCACGCACAGGGGAAACATGAGCTTGTCGTCGATAACGACAGGTAAGATCGGCATCCATAAATTGCGTGGGGGGAGTACGTCTACGAAAGAGAGCCCAAAGTAACGATCATTCAAATTTTTTGAAAATTCATTGATGGAGGGTAGGCTAGGTCCCACCAGTTTCTCAGGAGCGCCCACGGGGTACGGATTGCTCTTCATCACGTATGGGTATAAAGAACAGAAATCGTAGTAATGGAGCTTCACGCCCTCCGTAGGTGGAAAGTATAGTCTGAAAGGATTTGTACGTCCTCGAAACAAGCTATCACCACATTTGAGAGGATCCAGCACCATTGAGTGTTTGATCGTTTTTATTTCCTCACGGTACACCTCGTCTGTCTCCATCCGTGCATCATATTCATGCTCCCACAAGACTTTGTGAGTGAACTGTGATCCTATAAGTTGATCGCGGGTGCGGGTCGATGCAAGACAGTCGGCAGGAGACCTACCGTGGATATCTCCGGTGATTCCGCACTCAGGACGGGGGGGCATCCATGCCACCAGCAACCGTTAAAGGAGTACACAGTCTTCACACCAGTGACACGGTTTTCACTTAACCCATCAACCCAAAAAACACGTCCATTAATCTTAATGGGTACTTCACCCGTGTTGCGGGCGTGCTTTATGTATAAACCTGTCTGTTGCTGTAGGTGCATGAGCCAGTAAATAGCCTTGTGCCCGTAACTGCGGGGATTGTTTCGGTGAATAATGGCTAAGGTGTCTTTCGGCATGAAGTTATTCTTGAACACCGTAAAACATAATGATGCGATGGTGGTTGCGACTTGCAGTGGATCGCATTTGAAACGGGCTATGTACATCCTTCTAAGGCCTGGAAACATACTCTAAGCACGCGCACACATCATTCACGCAATAACGCTCACATTCATCAGCTATATTATAAGGGTTACTTTCATTAAAACTGTCGTAGTATCGATCAAAGTCTTCACGTTCATCCATAAGTCAAAATAATGTTTGGGGGGTGGGGCCTACGTATTTAAAAGTCTCGCTGGTGAGGAAAGTGTAAGGGAAGTATCCTTTGGAAACTTCAGCTGCTACTCCCATCACCTTGGGTAGCTTTGCTAATTTACAAGGTGTGAATAATAAAATATCTTTAAATTGTACATTGCCTCTTATCTGCATCTGTATTAATTTGTTGCCTCTTTTCAATGGATCACCTCTAAATATCTCAGAGGATTCGTGTTCAAGCAACTCCTTATAAAGGAACTGCGTGTCAAACTTTGCCCCGTTATGGGCGAGAATATACACAGTCATTTTTTTGAACTTGTCGGCTAACTTGACATATAGGACACAAATAGTTTCACAGGACTATCGCTGACATTCGTTTTAAAAACGTTTGTCCGTTTACCACATTTGGGGCACTCGTCACATTCGATATCCATACACTCATCACAGATAGTCTGGCTCACAAGTAAATGTGGAATTACCTCTTTGGTTTCAGCGTTCGTATATGTTTCTATATCGTAGTATACAGTTATACAAGGGTTATTTTTAGGCTTAGCATCTTTCATATAACATACATGCTTTACTCCATCCGCCTTATATTCCTCCTGGCATGTAGGACAGTGAATTACGTCACACTTGTGCTTAAATTTTCCCCAATTATCCATTGTGTGAAACATACCACATTCACAGATTCTCATTTTCCTGCACGTGCCAATTGATTTATGGAAATCAAAACAGCTATTATTGAAAATGTGCGTCTACACACATCACAGTCTCTCTTCTCAGTTTCAACTACACGGCTTTCACATTTGGTGCTTTTACACTGCTCACATACCATGTGACATTCTTACAATGTCTCACTATATCATCCGCAAACTCGAGGCACCCCTTACACAAATCATGATGTCTCCCATATTTTCGACTTTTGTCATAACTCGCGTAAAGCCACCTTATATTACGGATGGGGAGATACGTTGTCCCTGACAATCCTAAAAAGGTAGGGCTTGTACGATCTCTCACACAGCTTTTAAAACATACAAGTCCTATACAGCACGATCATCCAACCCAAACACAACTATGCGGACATTCATTTCCTGTTCTACCCTTCTCAGCTCTTCAGGACCCATATTACAGTCAAATTCAAGTTCACAGTCTACAGCTAGTTTACGGGCACGCTCAACGACTGTAGGCAACCAAATTTTTTGAGTTTGTGTATTTTGTACAGTAAACATACGTGCTAAGAGTACTGCTATAAAGCCGCAACCACGATCGACGTTTATATGCCGTCTATAAATAGCTTGAGAATTGAGGTTAAGAGTATACGGTATGGCACTATGACCCGTAACACGGTATACATGGTCAATATTTACCGTGAAGTTGTCCATATTGAAGGCTATACTACTTTGGGCGGCTTGCATTATACGTCCTAATATATATTCTACATCTTCAGCCGCCAAACGTCTAAATGGCACTATCACCCAATAATCGTCTACATCACCGTCATCTGACCCGAATCCAAAGGACAGGCTCGTCCTGACTTCACGCTCGTCGCGATTCTGAAGAGCAAACTCTATAATACGCTCTACAACCCGGCGTAGTCCGCGCTCAATACCATTGCTATACATGACTCTAGGGTCGACCCTGACTCTATACCGATTTCTAGTCAAGGTTTGGGTGGGGGCTGCGGAGCGCACCAATTCGAGCGTTATATCTTCCTCAACAGAACGGGGGGCGGCGGATGAATTAGGGGGTATATTAGCGGAAGGTGCTGCTGATGGGGGGCCTGTTGCGTAGGAGGTTGATGGTTGGGGCTCTATTATTGTAGACTTAACAGAACGGGGGGCGGCGGATGAATAAGGGGACATAATAGGTGCTGCTGGGGGTGTTGTTGCGTAAGAGGTTGAGGGTTGGGGATCTATTACCGCTGCAACAGGCGCGTATTTCGGTCACTTTATACCTGACGTGGGTATCTCATACCTCCGCTTTGGACGTGTTACCGGTATCGCTGGTGAGGGTTCAGGGGAGGAGATCACAACTACACTGTCGTCGAGGTCATCCGTAATGATGGGCTGCTCTACCTCATCGTCATTCACGGTTCTGTGGGAGAAGAAATATAAGGATCAGCACTCAAAATTTGTAATATTTTGTAAATGACTCACTTAGGAGTGTGACGTGTTAGAAATGGACTCTGTAGAAAAATTCAGATTAACGAGCCCATCCACATGTATTATATCTGGACCTACAGGATGTGGTAAAACTGTGTTTATGCTTAAAATCATTAAAGAAAAGGGGGAGAGATGTTCTCGAAATTTGTGCATAAAGTTATATGGTGCTATTCGACGTATCAATCAGTGTTCAACGAGTACCAAGATGATTTTGTTCCACAAAGGCGTAATGACGTTAATTCGTTAAAGGGAAATGAACATACAATCATTGTAATTGACGATCTCATGTTGGAGATAGATAAAACGTTTGCCGAGACATTTACAGTATTCTCCCACCATCTTAACATAAGCGTGTTCTTCATCAATCAGAATCTATTTTTCAAAAATAGATACATGCGCGATGTGTCGTTAAATACGCAATATCTAGTCTTATTCGCGCAACGTAGAGATGTATCACAAATTGGGGTATTAGCCAATCAAATGTTCCCGAATCAGCGTAAGGAGTTTTTTGAAGTTTATACAGAAGCTACAAGCACGCGTTACGGATATTTGCTTTGCGACCTTCATCCGCGAAACACGTTTAGAGTGCTTCTGCGAACGAATATATTTCCAAACGAGCCTGAAACGGTGTATATTCCAGAATGACAAAGAGACTAAAGAAATACCGTGAATTAATAAAAATCTATCATCGACTGCCCCGGGCAATGCAGCAGATGTTTATTAAAAATATCGATGCCGACTTTTTAAAATGCATCTGTGAAATCTGTCTTAACGTTATAAAATGCAATGTATCAATGAAAACCCATCAGAAGGTTCGCCTACGCCGCTACAAGAACATAATACGTGCACTCGCTCGTAAAAGCCAAACTGTAGCGAAGAAAAAACGAATTATTGAACAAACAGGAGGGTCATTTCTCCCCATCTTATTTTCAGTTTTGGGTCCTTTACTGACTAGATTAATATAATGAAGAAAGTGGTAGTGATTCCCCACGAGGTGTACGCCTCACTGCAAAGGAATCCAGACATGTATCTAGATCCCCGTAAAAGCAGACTTAAAAGAATGGAAAGCGAATTGTTCGCCCTATTAAACAGTGAAAAAACACCTGATGAGAAAAGAATCTTATACCAAGAAGCTCTGCAGAAATTTCTTCACGAGTACGAAAATTATAAGAGCCCTACAGAGATTCCTGTGGTTATTAGGCACAGCACGAGGGACGATGGCGACATAGGATCTGTGCCCGACGACACAGCTGACCAACCAAAAAGATTAGCCACACAACATATCGAACATGTATTAAAAAATACCTCTCCACTTACATTGAGGAGTAAAGGCTTAAGTCTTTATAATCTATTGAATGAGGATCCCGCCATACAATGGACCGATACAGGGGAGATCATTGTGGAAGGATCAAAGGTACAGGGATCGAATATCGTAGACATTGTCCATGATCTGGTGAGAAAGTGGGATAGGCCATCACCATCAGGATGGAAGCATATTAAAGCAAGACTACAACAAATAAATGTCCCTAAAACGTTGATAGGAAATCTGAACAGGTTAAAAGACTTGGAACATGCAACGCCTGTGACACAATTGAAGGCGCCGTCACCCCCGGCGGTAACACCTTTGAAGAGGAGCAAGAAGAGGTTAAACCAACCCTACCCACGTGCCTCTAAAATACGCAAATGGCTAACGTATTAACTAAACGCTATTATGACATTTCTACCCCATCCTCTTACGGCGGCGTAGATAGACTGTACAGAAGTGTTTACGGTGTAGGAAAAAAAGATGTTGAAAGATTTTTGAGGGAGCAGGACGCTTATACGCTTCATAAGCCTGTGAGAAAAAGGTTTAAAACAGCCAAGACAACGGCTTCCTCGATTGATTCTATTTGGCAAGCAGATTTAACAGACATGCAAAGATATTCTGTGTATAACGATGGTTACCGCTACATTCTATTCATAATAGACGTATTCTCTAGATATCTGTGGCTAGTTCCTCTGAAAAATAAATCACCTGAAAACAGTTGCTAAAGCCACCAAAACGCTAATGTTAAAAGAAAACAGGGTTCCTGGCTATTTTGTACGGATATGGGGAAGGAATTTATAGGCCGTGCTTTTCAGAACATGTTGACAGTTTAATATCAGCTATTACACAACCAATTCTATACATAAGGCTTCTTTAGCTGAAAGAGTTCAGCGCACCATAAAGGAACGCATGCACCGTTATTTTACACATAAAAACACATACAGATTTCTAGACATTCTGGAATCATTGGCATCATCCTACAACCGCTCACACCATCGCACGATTGGGACAACACCTAACGAAGTTTTAGAAAGAGGTACGCTCCCGAGGAGAGATGGATCACCACCACCACCACCACACTCTGCGCGCTTCAAAATCAATGATTATGTAAGGCTGTCGCGTTCGGGGAATAAATTCGCAAAGGGTTTTGAGCAAGGATGGACACGCGAGATTTTTAAAGTTAGGGCTGTGAGACCTAAAGGTGAGATAATGATGTATTACATTGAAGATTTGAATGGGGAAGAAATCTCAGGAGGCTTTTACCGCGAGGAATTGCAGAAAGTTGCGTTTAATTTAGAAAAAAATGTGTTTAAAATTGAGAAAATTTTAGGAAGCAAAGGTTCAGGAAGGACAAAAATGTACCTGGTGAAATTGCTAGGGTACCCAGAAAGCTTCAACACCTATATAAAAGCTGATGCAATAATGAAGCTTAAATAGTATGCAACATGGCTCCTAACCATTTCTACGTCACACTCCCGTCTCCTCGTCCCTGTCTGTACACCCTAACAACACACTAGCCAACTTGTAACAGAACTCCATGGGCACATTGAATTGGGTCGTGATTCTATGAGGTGGGGATATGCGAAATTCAGCTGGACACCGTCTTTTTAAATATTGAACATAAAGAAACCGTTTTTACGATTCTTAGAGACATTGACGAGTGTGAAAAAGCTGGGGTAGCTATGGATGAAACTATGCGCATCGCTCGGACTAAGATTGCACGGTATTACAGTACAGAAGTAAGACTAGGGCGGGTCAATATGGTTCGGCCGAGGATGTTGTGAGCGGCTTAAACGTAAGTTTAAGAAACTCAAACCTTACGAATGATTTAGTATACGAAGTCGTAAAGAGCCCTGCACATACACTAATCCTAAAATCAAAGACTAACAGACGTATTAAAGACCATAAAAAGTTCCAAATTCTAGCCAATGGCCGCTATAGCGCAGCCTTCCAAAGAGACACATTTCACGAGACACAGCATGACTTGTCCAGATTAATGTATCAATTGAAGATGGAGAAATTGGCTGAAAGGTCCCCAGACATGTGCTATATTTACAGTAATATAGTGGAACCAGTTTGTTGGGGATACCCAGGCACGCCTGCTGCGCATTGCTCACATCCCCAACCATAGAGGAAGGAGTTTGAGTATTACATATGACAGACCTCATTATGTGAATGTCGCAACTAATTTAATAACCAATATCACAATATATAAAAGAACGATTGAGGGCGAAAACTTCCCATTCGGTAACGGGAGCTTAACAGTGAAGCTACACTTTCGACGCACTGAGTTATAATGGATAGAAAGCCTTTCACCGTCTATCGAGGGATGCGATACCAGCGCGGTAGTGGACTTGGGTCCATTTTTTCATCCATACTACGTACGGCTGTTCCTTTGCTGAAGAGGGGTGCCAGATACCTTGGAAGGAAAGCGCTACAATCAGGCCTTAACACTGCAGAAGACATATTGGCCGGGGCTAAACCTAAAGAAGCTCTAAAAAAACATTTAAAGCGTACAAGGGACGAAATCATCAAAGATGCAAAGAGAAAAATGCGTGGTGGCGGGAAGAAGAAGAAGAGGACTCCCCAGAAGAAGAAGGGGTCACGTGGTATTAAACGTAAAAGGCTATCAAAAAAGAAATGCTGTAAGCGAATGAAACCTATGGTTGACCACTTTTTTGACTGATATAAGTTAAGGATATTGATCTCATGAATCATAGTTTGTTTACCACTTGTCGAGAGAGGAGTCACTATTTCGCCATGGCACGCTTCATCCACCCATGTAGTTCACAATGCTGTAAATCGGAGCTGTCCCTTTTTGAGCTACCTCCAACCCAAGTTTCTATTGAGCACAGTGACTTTATTACAATTAACCCTTTAAACACAATTAGTTCCCCGAGTGCACCTATAGAATTCGTGATACCAGGCTCAGGTCCTTACTTTTTTGATCCAAGCTGTGTGCACATGTACGCTAAGCTACGTATAGCCCATTCTGATGGAACGGTCTGCGATGACAAATATGCTGTATACCCTGAAACAAACTTTCTGCACGCCATATTCAACCAGTGTGACGTATATTTAAATCATACCAACATATCGGCAGGCACGGCGTACTATCATCAACGAGCCTATTTGGAAAATGTCCTCAACTTTTCCAAAGAAGCGTAGGCTACCTTTTTAAGTGCGGAGGGATATTATCAAACTAAAGATGAAAATAGTATAAAGGACAAATTTAAAAATTCTAAAAAGAAAATATACGAGTGTTTTGGACGGTTGCACACAGATTTCACTTTCCAGGAGAAGTTGCTTGTCAACGGGGTGGATATGAAAATAAAGCTCACCCGCACGAGTCCTGAGATCTGCTTAAATCTCGATGCGAATCAAGAAGAGGGTGCAAAGCCCGTTGTGGTTCACATTATGGACACATACCTCCGCGTACGGCGAGTGAAATTAAGTTCACCAAAACAACTAGAAATTGAGAAACATTTACTAAACGCTACAGTGAAATATCCTATTAACAGAGTGCAGATCAAACTATATACGGTTCCTGCAGGGTTGGCATCGAAGCAGATAGAAAACATTGCCCTGGGAAATCTTCCTAAAAGGATATTAATCGGCATGCAGGACAACGCTTCGGTGAATGGAAAATATAAAAAGAGTGCCTTTAAATTCGAGAATTTCGGACTTAAAAATATAACTCTATACGTTAATGGCACTGCTTTGGGTGGAACAATGGGTACGGACTATTCATCAGACGCTGTGTTACCTCTTTGTGCCAGAGCCTATAGTAATCTGACCCATATTGGGTGATTGTGATGAGCTTGGTAATGGGGTAACGCAGGAAGAATTCATTGATCAATTTAACCTTTATCCGTTTGACATTACACCTGACTTATCTGCTAGCGTAAATACCCATTTAACCCCACAGCAGAGCGGAAACATCTCAGTGCGGCTGGAATTCGCCAAGCCTATAGACGCTCCTATTAGTGTACTAGTATATCTCGAATCGCAAGCCCTAATAGAAGTAGATAGATTTAGGAGCGTTATCACTGACTTTTAAAATGGATGCTAATACACTTCAGAAAGTAATGGGGCGAGTCACACGTTCCAAATTTATCGGCGTGTTTGCGAAGAATGAAACATTGAGTTTGCCAAGTACGCGAGAATGCGGTAGTCGAACACAGACATCATCGGTAATGAAGGGATTCACTGGATCGCTGTCTATTTTAAAAATAGACAGCGCCTGTACTATTTTGATTCACTCGGTACTCAACCCTGGAGTGATCCTATTATTGTAAAATTTCTCGCTCAGTTACATATTCCCGAAGTTGTGTGGACTAGGGATTGTTTCCCGGGATCCCGAGATCCCGGGATCCCGGTTGATTTTATGTGCGGGATATATCCCGGGATTTTTTCGTTCATCCCGGGATATCCCGGTGCTAATTACTTACATAATAAATAGTATATATAGTATAAATACCCTGTTTACACGATCATACATGTTGTATCATGATCATACAGTAATCGCAAGTGTCGTCACACACGCAACTGGTAAAAAAACAGTTAACATAATCAAAATAATGAATGCTCTCGAGTCTATACCACCAACTAGTGTCGAAGCGGAAAGAGCTTTTTCAGCTGAAGGACTGTTTATAACTAAACTTAGAACTCGGCTGAGTGATAAGAGTGTGAATTGTCTATGTTTTCTACGTTCGTATTATAAGTCAAATTAGTCCTTTTAAATGCGCTATGTTTTGCATTTTCATATGTTTAGTTGTTTTTGTGTTTTTACGAGCATGCTTATTCTTTACAAGGATATTATTCTTTGCAAGTGTTGATTTTCTTACAAATAGCTGTCTTGTTGCGCTCAACTGTCTTTTAAGCTAGTTATTTTACTCATAGTTACCTAATGGAATATGCTTAAATAAATAAATGATAAAATCTTTATAATTTTTATATTAATTCCTTTTTAAAAGTATAAAAAATTTAAATACATATAAAATAAAAATCCCGGGAAATCCCGGGATCCCGGGACGAAGACAGATTTTATCCCGGAATCCCGGGATAAACAAAATGACTCAAAACGACAATCCCTAGTGTGGACCCCATTTCGCATGGAAGGATATTTTACTAATGTTTGCGGAATGTACTGCGTCTCATTTCTCATGCATATGTCAAATGATAAAGAATTTATAAATTTTTTAAATTTATTTGACCCGTGTCACACTCGCCGAAACGATGAAATGGTATGCAGACAGATAAAAAACCGTTTTCCAATTGTACGTACTCGTTGTATATTATAATGTTTTTGTTCGTATATTTGTAACGATATATTCTGTAGTTGTTTATTGTACTGATTTCTTTCATTTAATAAATTTATGAAAATATATTGTGTCTTCTTATCCCAAAAAGATCGAAAAACACTTACATTATTTTGGTGTGACATTGTTGACTGATCAGTATAGCCTCCCTATTCCGAGATTCTTCAAAAGATTGTATAACACGTGTCAAATCCTCATCGGACCTTAAAGGAATAATGCTTTTAAAACATATACAGAGTATACAGACAGATCCCCATTATGTGAAGATATCTTTGGTTCGAGGAATAACATTGAATGCCATAAAAATTTCGATTTTAGCATAATGGGGATAACCAAATAACACTGATTGACATTTTTGGCGAGTATCTATTTGACGAGATACTACAACTCTCCATATATAAAAACGAATTATAGACACTTACATTTCTATGGTAGTCCCTTGCGTCGGATTGTAAGGAGCGTCACTGCAAATATCTTCTACGGTTTGCGTTGAAAATAATTCATCACGGTCAACCGCATTAAAAAGGCTAATTGTCGTTAATGCTGCAGTATCACTCTCTTCATACAAGTCTGGGGAGACGTACAGGTCCATGGTGGAGGGAATGATTATTCACTGACGCGAAAATAGCTACTGTTACTCCAAACTGAAAAATATCCCCTTTTATAGGCACAATCGCCAAGCTCCGCCCCAAAAGACCAGATGTTCGTATGATTGGCTGCCGATGTAGCTGGGTGGAGCTATGACGTGTACCAATCCGCTATAACGGGACCGGACGAGTAACATATATATATATATATATTTTTTCACCAATAGATTTAATGCTCGTATTCTCCTTTGAAAATGATTTGGTGATTCGTATAGTTCAGGAAAAAGAATCCTTTTTATAAAACTTTTGGCACTGAGTCAGGTTTCAGAATTTTCTAATGTTAAACTGTGGGTCTAAGGTGGGGTGAAAACCTTTCCAATTGCGCTAGGGGACAATTATTTGGTGTTTCTTTTTTGGCACTGAGTCAGGTTTCAGAATTTTCTAATGTTAAACTGTGGGTCTAAGGTGGGGTGAAAACCTTTCCAATTGCGCTAGGGGACAATTATTTGGTGTTTCTTATAAAACTTTGGTACAAAGCAATTGATCGGTACAAGGCTGAGCTCACCTACACCGTTCACCCTGAAGAACTATTTCTTTATATAACGCGCAGTTGTCGTAACGATTTAGAAGATTATTTCAATTGCCGCTATGTTGAGTGAGTTCACGATTGAAAAGCTCGAGTCGGTAGAAATAAACCCTCGATTGGAAAAGCGTGTTTATAAACTTGTGTTTAATAATGTAGCTAACGATGAACTCTTTGTGCGTGCTTTTGATTGTATTCTAGACGTATTTAAAGATGACTTACCAACCGGTTGTAAAGTGGGAACAAAAATAGTACTGAACGATATGAAAGCCCTTCATATCGAGTACAGGTTTCCCTATACTTTAAGCGGTGAAATATTATTAAGCCGCATACAATGCGTAATGCAGAGCAATAATGATGTAATTGTAAACTCGTACAAGCATATCCCGTTATTTGAACAAAACTCTCTCTCTCTCTCTCTCTCTCTCTCTCTCTCTCTCTCTCTCTATATATATATATATATATATATATATATATATATATATATATAATTGTGGGCATATCTAAGAAATGGAGTCGAGAGAGGTTTTGTTCAAGCTGTCTGTGAGAAAGGTCATTTATGGTCGGAAAAAAAATCGCCTCTGGCAATAGGTGAACAGATTTGAACAGATTCTCGGAAATGTGTGTTTCGTAAATTTTCATCTCGATACAACTTAGATATTATATATATATATATATATATATATATATACGGGTTTGGGGAATGACGATGGTCGAATTGTTTCATAAATTTTCATTTCCGTTCGTTTTTCCCCACTGATATTCGAAATGAAAATTGAGTGTGTAAAATTATTTAATTGATAAACAGAAGGATT
Organism: Bathynomus jamesi; assembly: GCA_023014485.1. Classification (NCBI taxonomy): domain Eukaryota; kingdom Metazoa; phylum Arthropoda; class Malacostraca; order Isopoda; family Cirolanidae; genus Bathynomus; species Bathynomus jamesi. The sequence continues at coordinate 635,631 of JAJOZX010000289.1, forward strand.
CACCCCAACGTCAGACCATTACTTCGGTCTTATATAATTATTTTAGGATTTATTTCTTGTAGTACTTATGTTACCTTATTTCTATACAATAATGTCTTGAAGTGCTATTGGATATGGGGAAGGAATTTATACGCCGTGCTTTTCAGAACATGTTAAAAGAGTTTAATATCAGCTATTACACAACCAATTCTATACATAAGGCTTCTTTAGCTGAAAGAGTTCAGATATATATATATATATATATATATATATATATATATATATCATAAGCTGTTTAAAAGACTGTATATATATAGTAAACGAAATAAACTAGTTAACCATAAAATTAAATATTTTCTATTATGAAGTTTTCGAAGGTAAACTATGTTATTTGTTTCTTTAACTTCAAGTTCAATGAAGTTAATGTTAAATTTGCTTCTAAACTAAAATTAAATGATATAAAATAAATAATATATATATATATATATATTTACCTAACATAAGACGTTTAAAAGAATGTATATATATATATATATATATATATATATATATATATATAGCATAATAATATATATCTAGCAATCCGATCATTGCAAAAAAAAACTGGAAAGGTATGCAATTAATAAAGGTGTATTTAAACAGAATTTAATTGGATTCATGGCGTGATCTGACAACTCAGCAACTGCATACATGGTGCGATCTGACAACACAGCACCTGAATACATGGCGTGATCTGACAACTCAGCAACTGAATACATTGCGCTATCTGGCAACTCAGCCAGAATAGAGGCTTATAAAAGGCCGCGAAGTTGGTGAAAGACTCATTCAAGCTCGGCTCCCGGCCGAGCAAGGACCTCTGGTCCTTCTCTTTCAGGCCCTTTGGTAAAACCCCTTAGTAGCCTCTTAGGTTAGGAAAACGAAAATAACTTGGGGGAGAACTCCTCTCTCTCCTCCAGGTCTCTCTCTCTCTCTCCTACAGGTGTCTCTCTCTCTCCTTCAGGCGTCTCTCTCTCCTACAGGTGTCTCTCTCTCCTTCAGGCGTCTCTCTCTCCTACAGGTGTCTCACTCTCCTTCAGGTGTACCCCTCCCCCCTTGGCTCAGTCAACTGGCTGATTCAGCCAACTGGCTGATTCTGGCTGATTAGGAGCCTATAAAACAACGCCTACTCGGCTGAAGTCTTAATGTGCACTTGGCTCCTGCCAGGTGAACACCTCTCCTCCTTTCTCTCCTCCTTTCTCTCTGGTCCTTTGGGGGGAATAGCTTGGGGGAGGCCCCCAAGTTGCATGCCCCTAGCAACCTAGGTTGGCAACAAAGGCCAGTATTCTTTCTTTTCTTTTTTTTGCAACCCCCACCCCCTCCCCCCTTTGCAACAACCCCCAGCCCCCTTTTGCAACAACCCCCAGCCCCCTTTGCAACATTACGTCATCACTTGCAACATTCTTGCACTCTCCCCTTTTGCGGCTATACTACTCACAGTCATAAAAATAAGTAAAATAGTATCATAAAATCAATTATAGGTACTTACGCTTAACAGGTAATTTCGAATTTGCCAAAAATTGTATTTATAAACAAATTCCATTCTTCTGTTTTTATTCTGAGCGAAAAAATATTCTAAGAAATGAAAGCTATATATTGTAAATAATCCAATTATTATATAATTAACTTCAATCTCACGACAAAAAATAAATGATAACGAATCATTGATAAATGCAATTCGGAAATTAAATTTCGAATTAGCAAACGATACAGCAACACAACTACCACGTCAAACAAACAAATCGGCACTGCTCTGTCCACAGAGCTTTGGATCCTCTTAAACCCGCGATTCTGACTCGCTCTTCGTACGTCTGCCACCGAGGTTTCAAGCGTTTCGAACAAAATCTGGAACTGTTAAGTACGCAGTTCCACGGGAAGGCTGAAGCTACTTTCGTGATTCATTCGTTCGGCATTGAAATAGTTTAAGGAAAAAAGGATATAATCTGATTTAAAAACTCAAAGTTCATTGAAAAAAACAATCAGAGAGGCTATGTTAAATATTTAAATATGAAGATCATAAGATCATGGGGGTGCTGCAGTTCCACAGTGCCTACCTGCGAGCCGCTCCTGAAATTGAGGTCCACAGTAGGATTCCTCACCAAATTAGGTTAGGGTAATTTACCTTCACCTTTGTTAAGCTATGAGTTGATGCTAGGTCTTAGACCACAATTTAGGCCTAATTTGTCTGACCCAGCTTAATTTATATCCCTTAATTAACTGGGCTAGAAACACAACTGATCACTTACCGAGTGTTATTAGACAGTCCTTCTTCTCTTTTCTCAACTGTTGAGAGCGTACTTGCTGGTGGGGATCTTTTCCCGTTGTTTAGCCTCTTCCTTCTCCCCGTTCCGTCTTGTTCTCTCGTTGGCTCTTTTTGTTCTCGTCTCCTTTTTCGCGGGGCTTTTTCCACCAGCGCCCTCTTGTTTTTTTTCAGTTACGTTGATCGGGAATGTATGTATGTGTATTACCGAGCACGCTCTATCGCACAGTATATAAATACTAATGTGGGGAATAACTTTGGTGAGCAACCAATTGGCTTCATCCACCCAGTTATTGACATAAAAGGAATTTATTAATTGTTAGATTAACTACCTACCTACTGAGTGGACCATTTTCGTTACCTCCCAACTACCCACACGTATCAGTTTTCGATATACTGGAGGTCCCGGGAGATAAAAATCTTGGTGTCATTGTCACCAATTTTTATGTCTGAGTGTAGACTAGCTAACTATTTGACTGTAAATGCCTGTTAATCTGATTAACAGTGACTATCCTCACCTTCTCATGGAGAAGATGTAGCATTTAATTAGAAGAGAAAATATACATCCATAGGATGAAACTGTTCATGGTCTTTACCATAAGAAAAGGAAAAGTGAAAGTTAGAAGATAAAATTACAATTCCCCAGCATCTATTTTTTGTTGTAAAACCAGTTGCGCCTTTAACGCTGTTTGTCGCTGAGGTCTTGTGTCTGTCAATGTTGTAGTAGGATGCGTTACCGCTCCTAATGTCAAGGGGATAGTTACTGGAAGTTCAGTGTCTCCAGTTGTTACTGTCGGTGGAGAGGGCTCTCGAAAGTCCATTGTTTTGGGTCCAGATTCTAGGGGGTACAAAAGAGAAATGTCTCTTGTTGTGTCACCCGTTGAAGTCCTTAGTTTGACCACTCTTGTTACCCCGTCTGCCCCTGGTCTGAGTTCTAAAACTCTAGCCAGAGGCCAGTATTGTCTTGAAGTACTGTCATGTATGAGAACAAGGTCCCCTACCTTAATTGTGTCATACCAATCCTTCTTAGTCATTTGTTTATGTCTCTCCCTTAAACCCATCAAGTACTCAGTTTTCCACTGTTTAATGAAATGAGCTTTAACTCTAGTTAAATGTTGTAACTTAGTCTGGAGTTCATCATGTCGTTGCGTCCAGTTTGGGTCTTCTGAAGAGTCTACATTGTAGTCCGGCAGGAGACTAACTTGTTCTCCCCGAATCAAATGATTTGGAGTTAATGGTTCCGGGTCATTAATGTTGTCACTCACATAAGTGAGTGGTCTATTGTTGATGTTCTCAATCTCAGCCAGGAGAGTGAGCAACTCAAACAAGTGTATCTATTTTTTACCAATTGTTTTTTTAAGCAATTCTTTACTGTTTGTATATTCCTCTCCCAGATAGAACCATACCAAGGAGAGGCAACTGGAATATACTTCCACTTTATGTTTGAATTTTGTACATATAATTGTGTGACTTTATTGCTTAACAAGTCATTAATGACCTGTTCACCAGCCTTGAAATATGTAGCATTGTCAGTCCAAACTGTCTTGGGTACTGAGTGTCGTGCACAGAATCTCTTAAAGACAGCAACAAAAGATTCTGCTGTAAGGTCCTGCACAACATCCAGATAAACAGCTCGTGAGGCCGCACATGTAAACAGTACAATGTTCATTTTTTGTTCAGTGTCAACCACCCCTACAGTCAATGCTCCTGTATAGTCAATGCCTACAGTCTCAAAGGGTCTGTTGAGAGTAACTCTCTCCTCTGGCAAAGCAGGAGGATTTGGTTTCCTATAGGGCCTAGCATGAATACGCCTACATGTGACACACTCATTCAGAACTGTTTTAACAGTGGTCCTTCCCTTGGGTATCCAATAAGTTTTTCTTAATGCAGTTAGTGTCTGTGGTACCCCTATATGATGTACATCATTGTGTGTTTGTCTGATGATTAATGTTGTCAGATAGCTAAATCTTGGTAAAAAGATTGGATGTTTGCTTTTGTAAGACAGTTTTGATTTGTCTAATCTCCCTTTACATCTTAGAAGACCTTCCTCATCTCTGAACAAGTTTAGATCCACAACTACTGATGGTATTTAGCTGTTTAATCAGTAGCGGAACCCAGGGGTGTTGCCTTAGTTGTCCGGGCAACACCCTTTTTTCGGACTCCAAAATTTTTTATTTGAAATTTCGCGTCCATTTCGTCCATTACACAGTTTGACTTCGTGTTCTCGCTGATCACGACCAGCAAAGTGTTGTCTGCTACAAAAGGACTGTGTAAGAAACTACAAGCCAGAGCTATGGACATTATCAGTGCTTATGAACATGGCGGTGACGTTAGGCACATGGTTTGTTCGATGAGGCAAGATGTTGACTCGTTCCATGGTGAGTGCTTTGAGGAAGCCACAGACATTGCTCAAGCACTCAACTTGGATGTCAAAGCCCCCAGGAGGTGTGGTAGACAGACTCTCCGAAACAACGCCTCTGCTAACTCTGTAACGGAGTACTACAAACGCAATGTTACCATCCCACTACTTGACCATCTAGACCAGCAGCTGAACGAGAGATTCTCTTCAAGCCAGCAAATTGTCATTCAGGGAATGTACAGTGCTTACAAGAAGTCTCACGCTTCTGTCTCGTCCCAAGCTAGTCTGTTAGGTATAAAATGGGCGGTCCTTATGGCAGCGGAGGTGTGTTCGGATTGGTGCACATAACTGCTCTAACACAATCAATGACGTCCATTATTACGTCATTTCTGCTACATTTTAGTGTTTAAAATACAAATGATTAAGAAGCAGAATGGAGCAAGTTTCGGGATGTTGGGATGGTTATGGAGCAATCCTAGTCATCATAATATTAGCTGGGCATTACATTATACCGTCTCAATATATACTGTAGACCAGTGTTTCCCAACCGGGGGCCATATGGCTCCCTGGGGGCCATGGCACATTTGAAGGGGGCCACAGGAAAATGTTAAGATTTAGAGGGGCCACAGACTCCATGAAGGGGGCCACAGGACTCAACCTATTGAAGCCTAAATTATAGTTAGGCCAATAGATAATTTTAATTTATGTAGTTGAATTACATTTTAAAAAATTATTAATACATATATTTTCCTTTTTTTAGATATTTTATAATAGAATTTGAATTTATCTGTAAACAAATATTTTGCATCTTACAAGCTTATTGTGCGGCGCACTCCATTGTGCGCTTGATCGTTATGCGCCTGGCAGCGTTGTTGACTTGATAAAAATACTTCAGGTTGAAATCCTTACAGTCTGTTTACCACGTGGATCGTCGCTGTAGTGTGTAAGTAGCTCTTATTTGTTTACCCTAATATTGCGAAGTTGTAGTAATTTTACTAGTTTTTTTAATTTATAATAGATTGCTATAAGTACAGTATTTCTTTTGATTATATTTTTTTATACTTAATACATAATATAAGTAAATAACTGCAAATTTTTGTTAGCCACTGTTTAGTTTTTGTTATGTTTATAGTCCTATGTGACAAATAATATTGTACCTGAATACAAATAGTTGTTTTAATATCCTTTATATATATTTGTTTTTGTAAAATAGAGTTAATCTGCATATTACCTACTGAAAATAATGCTTATGGGGGCCACAGGAAAAAATAAGGTTCCTAAGGGGGCCATAAGCCAAAACCGGTTGGGAACCACTGCTGTAGACTATAGAGAACGAGTAATTCGGCAAATATCCCAAATCATGGCATGATACCTAAGTTATTTTGACGCAGGTCTAAATTATTTGCTCAAATGCAATTATTGATATTAAGTAATTGTTGGGAATTGTTGTCAATATTGTTGTTTGTGATATATATCCTACGTGAAGAATCTAATGATCAAATTCCTCAGTGAACCTCTCACGCGCTCGCATTTCGAGGAAGTCACGGTCGTCTGACTAATAGATAGTTTATCCATTGTTTTAAGTGGTAACCTATTAAACGAACTATGTTAAACCTATTCCATCTTATGAAAGTCATCTAGTCTAAAGCAGACTGGTGGGCTGTGAATCAGAGAAATTTGCATTTGATTTGTTCATCGTAATTATTACGTAATATAGTATACTGTATATAGTAGTATATAAGAGTTTGTTGGTAGCATATCATATGACAATTCCCATAAACATGTGATGACCTCGATGTTGCCAGTTTTTATTTTTTTCCTGAAACTATTACCTTCTCATAGTTTGTTTCAACAATGCATACATTATCATCTCCACGAGCGTAGACATTGCAAGAAAAGATTCTAACTAAGGATATGTAAAGTTCTTTCATGGTTACAATATATACTTTTATAGATGTCAAACATAAAAATATAATAAAATTCTATATTAACAAATATATATTCGATACACATTTACGTCATGGCTTTAACATCAGTATTTCGTATAGCTTTCTCCAGCATCAATAATTTCTTGCAATCGTTGCGGCATAGAAGAGGCCAGATTGTAGGGAATGTTTGGTGTTCGGCGTAAGCTCTCCCAACTATTCCTCGTGTGAGCTAAAAGTGCTTCAAATGTTCTTTCATTGCGTTGCTCCCATTCGTTAATCATTATTACCCAAAGGTTTTCAATTGGATT